>JBAMJV010004553.1:0-85000 GCA_037951105.1 Echinarachnius parma
ATAAGAAAGAAAAAAGTATAACAAAATGAGCGAAGAAATAAGGTTCCCCTGAGAATTAACCCCACTCTCCTTGCACGTTTTCATTCATATAATACATTTCTGGTCAGTTTCCTAACTTAAAGCAATGATCTGATCACATAGAGGAAAGAATAATGTCGGTCAAGTCAAATTTGATAATGTTCTTATTTTGGGCAACTAACATTTCTTTTCAGCTGTGAGAGGTACATGTATATGTAATTCCATACAGTATACCACAATATCCTTTAGATAGAGACAAGTGGAAATTTGCAAAGCAAATCAAGCTACATAGCGGTTTCATTTTGTTGTTATTCATGTCACTTTTTTTATGGGGACAAGTAAATTTTCTGTTCGGGCAAGTAAAATGTGAACATTCATGATTTTACTTGCCCCAAAAGGCAAATAAAGCTTGCATGGAAGCTTGCATTTATAATGATGTCAGTTTGGTTCCATTGTGCCTTGTTAGCATTAAGGCTGAATGCAATGATCTAGTAGAGAAAATAATTGAATGAAAATGAGCAAAGAAAATGTTACTTCCACGAGGTGAGAACCCAATACTTATGGATTGTCAGACCGGTGCTCTACCAACTAAGATAGAAAGCTGACATTGTTATGGTTGATTGACCCAGAAAATCAGTCAGTTGACCACTAGATTTGTAGTAACATCTTTCAATACCCTCTTTTTAAGCTTCATGACATTTTCATTTCATTCATTCTGAAACGGAAAAGAGTACAATTCATCATCCAAGATTTCAAGCACTGATTAAAAGTTCAACATACAGTACGGTACATGTAATAAACCCTTACTTAAACTATTTAAAGGCAATGTAAGCGTTTTCAAAGGAATGAAAGGAAACCAACGTAGAAGCAAAGAAGCAGCCCTGCTTACCCATCACTTAGCAGACATTTGCGCTGCAGCAGCTTGGAAACTCTTGTTGGATGAGCTGATACTAGAATAGATCAGGTAGATGTGGAATAGATCATAGATCAAAGCTGCAAATATAGAACAGATAGAAAAGAGCATTTTGCCATTTAAATTGCACAGGATACAAGATGAAGTTTAGATAGTATTAGTATCAATATAATAACTAAACTAAGTAAATTTGATCATTGTGGATGAGTCAGGAAAAACGAGATGACAGCATAAAATAAACAATATGATTTGGACTTTTGAGTTAAGCCTAGAAGGTTCGTTCAAGGTGAAAAACAAACTTTAATTACATGCCCACGACTTGGCATGCACAACAAAAAGAACTGATCCTCTTATTAATGCGAATTGTAGTCACATACTAGTCTAGAGCATCGGTTATTTTAGTCGGATCGGAAATCAGCAAAAACGGTCCGATCATGTATGATCGGATGGTGATCGGCATGCCGATCCGATGATCGGTCACCCCTACAAGACAAGGGGTTAACAGCATGCTGCATTAACCCCTTACTCCATTGCCTTGAAAAAAGCCTGATAGTCAGCTGCCTTCATTGTCCAAGTAAACAATGGGAATTCCCCTGTCTACCTAGCCTTAAAACTAGATGTTTTTCACACTATTGATCAATTTGATGCTGTGTATGTCTGTATAAATTGCATAATTGCTTTGGCCTTTGTTCAACAAACAATTATAGCATGCCTTCATTGAATCATTGTGTTAATCTGTTCAAAGCTGGTTGTAAAGAATTCCTTAGAGTCACAAATTGACCTATATTCATTGTTATATACTTTGGAATGCGATACAAAAGCCACATTGTCTTGTCCAGACACCTATTGAAATGCTGCACCCCTGCAAATAGTACAAGTCAGAGTACTTTGCAGAACCCATTGTCAGTTAGGTCATTCAGACACTAATCTCTGAAATAATCCCTTCAGCCTTTTGATAATACTGGCTGGCAGACAAGCCTAAACATGTAAACAACTGTTCTAAAAATGGGGTTGAGGGCTGCACAGTCAGAAAGCTCAAGCTCAGATTGGAGCTTCAAGTCATAGATCAAATAATTTAAAAACTGGAATTTAAAATGATTCTGACATTGGAAAGCTCATGTAAGTTTTAAATTATATTCAATTCTAACCCCTGTTATGTTAAGTTTGATTAATTGCACATCTACACTGTAAGATGGTTCTGTATATACATACAGTAACCATTTACCTTACACTAGTGCTTATCGTGGTCGAAGCTACCTTTCCGATTTTTCTCTCTCACATACCTTCTCTTTCTCACTTCTTTTGCGCTCCAGCTATATATAGTTGCATAGTGCACTATTTGATCATTTTTTATTATACAAATTTTAATCAAAATACGTTCTGCTATGCTCAAATCTGCATTTTCAGCGGCAAAATGTTGGTGCGTCCGTCTTCCTTCGGGAATTGGCAGGAAAAGGCCGACTGTACACGCGCCAGCTATGGCTGGCTATGGCATAACCATGTAAACATGTGATAACATGTAAACATGAAAGTTCGTTCAACTAGTCTTTTACAAGGCGTAATCATTTAGTCACATGAATGTATGTTGGTAGCAGAGCGTGATGACATTGGTTCACATAATTACGGCGTTAATAGTCAACGTCTTGATGGAAGATCAACATCCGATCTCGAATGGTCGACACTCGAAGAGAGTGCACAGTAGCAGCGTCACGTAACTAAACATCGCTATGCAATGCATTGTGTCGCATGTACGTAATTGCAGCGTAGCGAGCGCACTCGGACACGAACCAGAAAAAACCGAGTCGCCATTACAACACAGTCAGCATGCTAGAAACGGGTATTCACGTCGACGTTAACGCTAAATGAGGTAAATTTACACATTTTGGACAAGAATTTTAATTTTGAAAGTTCCATCTGGAGTGAAATGGTGAGTTAATGCATAAAACAAATATATTAGCGCCTGATTGTGATCGATAATGGTGATGATGCTGCTTACTGAAGTAGCATGATTTTGTGTAAGATGTGGTGCATGTCAACAGCACGTTCGAACACGTAAGTGAATGGCGATGAGTGTATGTGTGATTAATTGGTGAGATTTTAGCTAGAAATGATTTTATGATTTTTGCCAGTCTCACAAATTTGTTTACTGCAGCCTGCCTATGAGAGTGACCCTAGGGTGATGATCGGTTACAGCACTGCCTACAACATAGCGTTCAACTGTTGAATGGTACCGTGTACGAATGGGCGGTATGCTTATCTCCAACGTATTAGCGTATATTGCGTGTAAATGGTTCAACTGATACTGATAGTGATTGGACCATTTACTTTAGTAGATGTGGGCAAGCTTCCCTTTGTCTTTGACAAAGTTTGAGAGTGAATGCCGCAGGTAGCCGGGCCCTATATATATTCCACTTCCAAGTTCCAGGGGTGAGAGAATGCCAAGTTATTTTGAGTTTATACTTGAACTTGTTAATGATAGTCAGCCATCAAGTGGTGAGAGAATGCCAAGTTCTTTTGTCAATGTCAGTTTATACTTGAAAAGTTGAAGTTGAACTTGAAGTTGAACTTATTATTTAATAAAACTGAAAGTAAGCCGTGTAAATGTGAATAATCGTAGAAAAACGTACCTCCTTTTCGGGAGTAATGTTGACTGGAATACAGAGACTGGGATCGGAGCAAGGGCAGACCGCATTTTTCTTCCGCGATTGCGAATCAGGCGAGTGAGATTTCACTGTGCTAAATGCGACACACAACAATACAACACTGAACAATAACCACTGCTGCAAAAAGCTCACACGAATTGAAGCATGTGGGGCCATGTTGGAAAGAGTTGAACGCTTTCACTGCCAGCACTGCACTGTAACCCTTTTTTGTAGCCAGAATTATTCGTTTTCTAATTGCCGTCTCTAGTACTATATATATAGTATAACATGTTTTGAGTTAAATGTATTGACAGCGTAAATCCTGTACCAGAATATCAAACTGAAATTCTGATTTTCGATAAAATGTAATGACTAATGACGTTCCGATTGATTTACGATGATGAGCTGAGCTGAGCCGCTTGCCATATAATTGTACGCACGTGATCATATCACGTGATGCACGTGATCACGTGATTCACGTCATATCATGTCACAAAGCAAACAAAATGGGCGGAGCCATCGGTATTTCAAAATAGTGCAAAGACTACGGTCGAACTTTGGACCAATACGAAAATTGCTGCCGTTTTGCATTTTTGGGCTGGAGTAAATTGCTCCCCCGCCGCCCCACCCAGTTTGAAAATTAGGGGGCAAACACTCCCTCAGCTCCCGTATATTTCCTACCCCGTTAACCAAGGCGTACTTTTTGTTTTACTGAAGTAAAAATCTATACGGCATTTAAGTAAAGTTCTCAGCCTAGAAAAAATAATGCTTAGTAAAATAATGTATCACAAAATATATTCAAGTATTGAATTGAATACCAGTCTTTGCAAAGCCGAACAAGCTAGCATTTTATAGCTTAGTTTGAATGAAATTATATGTACAGTGCATGCTAAACGGCATAAGTAAAGTTCTCAGCCTAGCAAAATGCTTAGTAAATGTCACACTTAAAGGGATAGTTGAGTTTTGGTAGAGAGGGCGCTAGACTACTTATTTTTTTGTGAGGTAATGAAAAACTGAGTGTAAAATTTGAAAGAGCATAATATTTAAACAATAAAATCATCTTTGTTTGATCAAAATCGGTTCAGAGACGGCTGAAATATCCATAAATATAACAATTTGTAATAAACCTGGGGCCCCATGTTTATTAGAGAATTTTGAACCAGCCGTTAAAAATTCAAAAAAATGCTTCCTCTTTTCAAAAAGTTACAATAGGTATTTAAATAGTTGTTGGTTATTTCTCTATCTAATCACTATTTCAACAAAACATCACATGCACAATATTTTATTCAAACTGGTTGAAACCGATGAGTGTTTAGAGAGCGCCCTCTTACGTTTTAACGGCTCTTTTTTAATGATAACATGATCTTTACTACGTCATTTGTTATTTTGTGTTCCTTTCTAGTTATAACTATTAGTTTGTTATGTAATGATGCAGGTTTTGGTTACTAAAATTCAGTTTCACCAAAACTATACTCTCCTTACCAGAACTCAACTATCCCTTTAATCTAAGTATTGAATTGAATACCAGCCTTTGAAGCCGAACAAGCTAGCATTTAGCTTTGAATGAAATTATATACATGTAGGCCTACAGTGCATGTCTACCAATCTTGCATAATAAATGTTCACACAAAATAAACAACCATTCAAGTCGGCAGACCAACAATACATAAGCCAAACAACCAAGTGTGCTTCTTTGTATAGCATGGAGAGTCTGGCTATTGAAGCGCCGTACGATACAGGGGCGGATCTACCTTTTTGCTAAGGGGGGGGGGGGGGGGGGGGGGGGTTGACCCAATGACGATCTAGCTTTTTGCTAAGGGGGGTTTGACCCAATGACCCAATTTCACTTGGCAGCCCAAGGGGGGGGGGGGGGGGGGGGTTAAACGCCCTAACCCCCCCCCCCCCCCCCCTGGATCCACCACTGCGATAGCCACACACATGCCTACAAAGAAGCACACTCACTAATACCAGCAAACATTCGTCATCTATCGCTCAACAATCAAGATCGAGAAAGGAGGCCTTGCACCCGCCAACACCACATTTTGAACTACGATACAATTTTAAGTAGCAAGAACTGCTACCGTTTTTCCTTGTACCCCCGGACCATTCCACTCTGGAATTCACTGCCGTCAAACATTAAAACGGCGGATGCTTCAACATTTAAAGATCTGCTTGAAAAGGCATACATCTAGGTAGCCTTGATTGCATCAAGGCATGCACGTTTATAGCCTCCATCTGGAGGCGATTTGTGCAGTATCAACAAGACGAGACAAGACAACAATAATACGAGTGACACATTGATTGAGGGTGCGAAAAACAGGTTTGTTTTTATTTCTGTATAATTGGACACATCAACATAATTATGTTATTGTTTTCATTATAAATCACAAGGGAACACATCGCCGTGAATATTAATTACAAACTCCTTACATTCTGTTTAACCCCATTACAAATGCACGTTATTGAATTATGTCACGACTATGTAGGCTATACACCCGAACCATTATTTTGTCTTACAATTATGTGAACTGCATGGACCTCTTCGTCCTTTTTCTTTTCATAATAAACAATACTACTAAAAGGTTCGATTTATTTAGCGCCTGATACGAAACGGGATACCATCATTCTCTGCTTTACTGGCCCGGTCATAAGATATACAATGCCATCCCGCACACGCTGTGTGCACCATCTCCACTACCTAGTGAACATTCTTGCCTATCCTAGTACCCCCCCCCCCCCCCACACCACCTGGGTACGCCTATGACTTCAAGGTTCCTTGATAAAAAATACTGTACTGTATTACTGTTTTTATCAAAACATATGCCTTATAAGAGGAACTGTTTCAATAAGTTTACAATGATATCAACCGTATGGAGAAAAGTATTGTTTTCGTAATAATAGCATGAATAACAAATGTAGCTGTCGCTTTTTTTTTTTGGGGGGGGGGGGCTATAAACGTTGAACTGATATACACAATGGGATTGTACTGATTCATTTAGGCTCCAAGCCTTAAAAGGACTATTCATTTTGTTCGCGTTTTTTCTTTTGTTTTTAAGTAAAGGTATTTCAAGTTCTTTCGTAATCAAACTAGGATCACACATATTATAAAGCATTTGCCTACCGGTGAAAGATTTGATATCTATTTATTTTAATTATTGAATTGACTTATCATGCAAAAAAGAAAGAAACAATGAATAAGAAAAGTATTCGCTTTTGCGTAGAAATTGCATGCATTCTATTTTTCGCTTATGAAAGTCTTGGTAGGAATTAAAAGCGCATAATTATTAAATCTATATTATTGTTACCAATACTCGCTTAATGCCACATCTAACCAAATGTATTCTTACAGTTGCACATTGAACATTTAAATGCGAAAAGACGAAATGTATTGCATAAACATTCATTCTACTGTCGAATTTACAGTGATGCAAATCATGAAATATATACACTTATTGCCACATCTAACCAAATGTAATCTTATTGTTCTAAAATGCGCGTTAAACACCTAAATGCAAAACGACGGAATGTACTGAGTATGCATTCATTTCACTGTTGAATTTGCAGTAACCATGGTAACGCGAATCATAGTAACGAGAATGCATCAAGCGTTCAAATTCGGAAACATCATTAATACGAGAAACAAATAAATACGATTATTCATCATTAATATTTACGGAATGTGTCGAGTATGTATCAAAATCATGACTTATGAACATGTTAATAAAACAAACAAAAAGTCATACAAATAAAGATCATGGTTTGAGCATTCAAATTAGAAAGAAAATGTATCACCATAATAAATAAGTAAACAATGTAAATCCACATTTAAGCATAGCGTTTCTGTGACGTCATACCGAGAAACGTATCATTATGAAACGCACTCAATACACCACACTAGTATAAATGTACAAGCGTCATCGTAATTATTATCAATCTCTTATTCTAATTTACACAAAATTAAAGACAAAATATCATGAGTGAGATTACAGATAAATTGACTGATATCAGCAATAATATTTGAAATATTGGCTATCATCGATCAATACTAATACATAAACATTCGAAAACATCATAATTATAATTATTCAATACATTTTAAGAATATATTTGTCTGCATTCCATACACCACTAATAAAGAGCAATTTAGGTAAACAGTAGGTGTACCTTTATCAAAGCTCAACACACATTGACAATCATCGTTTTTCTTTTTTTTTTGGATTATATAACATCAGAGTAGTTATATACAATTAGAATGCTTATTTTTGCACTGAAAGACTCGTGGGCTTGAGATTATTATGCATTTTATAGCAATCGAAACACGTGTGAAAATAATGTATATACATTTATAATAACATTTTACATAATTATTTTTTGAAAGACATTACGGGTCTGAGACCTTGTGTAGCCATAGAGTGTTACAGTATGAATACACTCTGACCACACATTAACAATTGAATATTTATTATATTTTAAACAACGATTCGAAAAGATTCTCAAACGTACATCTAATTTTCTAACAATTTTGAATCTTACGTAAATGTAGTTTGATTTGAATGTAACATTGTTTAAAATATTATATTATCAAACACAGATTCTTGTAGATTCTATAAACTTGTATTAAAAGTACATCTAATTTCTAACAACTTTTAATCTTACATGTATAAAGGTAATTTATTTGGTTGTAATTTTTGTATTTGAAATTAAGTAATTGTTTATAATATAAATTGTATATTAATTCGCCGAAAATACTGAAAAACACTGTAAATGTGCTTCTTCAGTATAATATTTACATCCATATTAGTGTAGCAATTTAATTGTTTTATTAAATAAGTTGAATACCATAACTATCATAAACCCTCTCTTGTTATTCTGTTCACCAAGAGTATTCTTAGCGTTTTCGAAAGTCAATTAGATTTTGTTTTAATATATAAAACAGACTTGAACCGGACAATAGTGATTATGAGACATGCAAATTATTTAGATTTGTAATAATATTTATAATGATTGTAAGTTTGCATTATGTTCTCAGTCAAAGTGATTATACCAGATTCAAACAAAATATTAACGATCTATTCTAGTAATGAAAACAAAAATCAATAAAATGCTACAAGTACAAAGGCACTAATTGAATGCACTACTAGATACGTTTGTCGAACAACCAGATTCAAACAAAATGTTAACGATCTATTCTAGTAATGAAAACAAAAATCAATAAAATGTTACAAGTACAAAGGCACTAATTGAATGCACTACTAGATACGTTTGTCACGTCACTCTAAAAATCAAAATTTCAAATAAACAACAAAATGATTTCTATACTCTACTTATTTAGATAATGAAAGACATAAGGGCATGGATACAGGTAATGAAGTAGGATAGCATAATATATTCGTATCATACTACTTTGTATTATCATTACCTTTTCCTAATCATCAATTATTTTCGAATAAATAGATATATATATATATACACACGTTGATACGTATCTCACAATAAAAGAAAAGGTTATTCGCAAGGCAAGACTTAAAGGTGGTCATATTTGTTTGGTTCACAAAGTTGTACTAATAGGTTTCATTATCGAATAAGTTGATGTATTTACCACTTGTATACGTGCTATACGCATACTCGTACTGAATAGAAAGTCGTAACGATATAGAGAACGCCATGACCGATTCAAGAAGTTACCACATTCCCTTGTAGGTGTTGCAATCCCTAAAGAGTTAATACAGGATCCACTAGGTTCTTAAAGCGAACCAAAATATAGGCATTTCATTAGCACTATTTTATTATTCACATTATTTCCTTTAATTTGATATGTCAAATGGGTTCAAGTGTTGCATTATAGGTTTGTTTTATGCCATTTGTATATGCATCTACCTGTATGAAATGTTTGTCAGTAAAAGTTTATTGCTATTGTAGAACACACGATCTGATGCCTGCCATCGACTTACCAATCATGAGCGATCCAAGAGTTATGAACTTTACAATTATGTTAACGTGTTCCTTAGTACATATTGCAATCCAGGCCTATAGCGTTGACATAGGACCCACATGGTTCCCGTAGGCAATGGGTTAGGTGTTTCATAATATGTTTGAACAGTGCAATCTGTGTGCATTAATGGAATGCAGCTTGTCCGTACAAGCTTATTGCTATGGTACAACACACGATATGATGGCTACAATCGAACAACTTATTACACACTAAGAAATAAGGGTACAGATTTACACCGTTAAGCTATATTCTGTACTGCCCCATAATATGAGCGCCCCAAAGAGTGCATACCCCCACTTCTGGGTGAAAATTGCACCCGTAAGGGTGCTGCTGCTATATATTGCAGCAGCATTTTGCATCCTTAAGTGTGCACATGTGACCTTATGGGTGCAAATGTTAACCTTTATTTCTAAGTGTGTATGAACTATCCGATTAGAAAGACATTAATAGGACTGTACCAGGCAACGTTATCATATAGAATTCACTTCTGATTGAGTAACAAATTGCCTACTATATTATATTGTGCAATCCCCATAGAGTTGAAACACAAACAACCGTGTTCTCGTAGGCAATGCGTTAAACTGTGTAATAGGTGTAGAGGATAGACAAAAATACATGAGACACATTAAATACTGGAATTATGAATGAGCGTTTCAATGCACAGCACTAAATGAGCTATTATTTGCAAAGCAGAATAACAGCCTTTGATCAACAATGATATGAATGATAGAAATATATTAAAAACGTTCAATAGCATTGACTTATCAAAGATGGCAATGTACATTGTTTAGCCAAAACATTGCGTATAGTTCAATATAGAATATTTACACGTTTAATAGATTGATTCTCAAGGTCTTTGTAATAGTGATGACATTTAGAAATTTACATCAAAGTTTGATAGAATTGCGAACACTATTATTTAGTTTTACATATAAAATACGTAGTTCAATACAGAAGTTATTCAATAATTAGAATGTTCAAGGTAAATGTTATAGCGATGACATGAGCAACTTATCAGAGTTCGATAATGAATTGCGAAATTTTTTATTTTTGTAATTTTACAAACAAGTACCGGTAGTTTAATAACGAATATGTACACGTTTAATATTTTATGTAAGTAGAACAAATCTCAAGGTGATTGTTAGTGATGACATTAGCAATTTTAATCCAAGTTTGATAATAAAATTGCGAACATTAGTATTCACTTTTATGATAACAAATATATAGTTCAATGAAGAATATTTACACGTTCTATAATTAAAACTGTCATGGTGTTTGCTATAGTGACGACAGTATTATAGTTAGCGATTCTCATCCAAGTTTGATGATACAATTGCGAACATTATTATTTACTTCTAGATAACAAACAAGTAGTGAAATACAGAATATATACACGTTTAATAATTCATGTAAGTATAACAAATATCAAGGTAATTGTTTTAGTGATGACATTAGCAGTTCTCATCAAAGTTTGATAATAAAATTGCGAACATTATGATTTATTTTTATATAACAAATAATATTTGTTATATAAAAATAAATCATAATGTTCGCAATTTTATTATATTATTATTACATATTATGTGGTTCAATAAAGAATATTAAACATTCAATTATTAGAACTGTCAAGGTGTTTGCAATAGTGATGACTGTAGCGATTCTCATCCAAGTTTGATAATAAATATGCGAACATCATTATTTATGTTAACATTCAAATACATAGTTAAATACATATAGTAAGTTATTCAGCAGTACGAATGATCATAGATGCCTACAACAACGATAACAATACCTGACCTAATTTTGTTATATTTATTTTGAGACAAATTTAAGAAAGTAATATTATAATGCATGTATCATTATTGGCCCTATATTTCAGGATAATTATAACCATGTTCATGATTATATTGTTGGAAAGGAATGCCCCTAAACGTACGAATGACGTCACGACTGATACCAAAAAAAAAAAAAATTATTATCAAGGAGTGTTAGAGATGACAATTTACATTCACAAAAAATGTAAGTATTAAATTATGACGTTGCCAAACAGTGACCAGCATTTTGGAAAATCATGAGATGAATGCATAACATACAAGTCAAACACTATTTTAGTACAACCTTTATAACATTATATAAGGAAACATAATTTAAGTTATTATAAAGCAGAATTTTAATATATTACGATTCTCGTCAAGGTGAAAATTGGTGATGAACACATACTAATCGGTGATTTGGAACTCGTAATACAGTCGTATTTCGGTATAGTCTAGTAAATTAATGCACTCCAGAAATATACTTGAAAAAGCTGAAATAAAATGCACAACAAATACGATTTCCACAAAAAATATGTACAATATTATAATTATCGAAAGACATTCGGGTTTGAGACTTTGCAGCCGTATATAGGCTTATTGCAAATATGTTGTTTATCTGTTTTACACACTTAATTTATGTAACTAAAGTACGTGAACACGTCTAATAGATACTACGATTATAAACATGTTTCATATATTTTTCAACAACATTATCGATCGAAGTGATAATAAACAACATTTATTATGATAGCATAATTTGAATTTTTTACAATTACATTCCATGATATAAGCTTAATATATTATCTGATATAGTATTTGTTCAAAAGTACAATAAAATTTGTTTTTATAAAGATCTCTGGTCATATAATATTCATATATTTCTATATAACTCATCTGCAATATATAATTTAGTATATTTTCTATATATATATTGAGTAAGCTGCCGTAAATGTATGTAACTTCGAAACTTGCACGGTAGATTTATATAATTATGTCCACTATATATGGTTCGGGGTGATATGGACGGAATGAAACCTTGCAAATAAGAATCGAAATGCTTTCCGTTTGTGTCACGTTACCCATGTTGAATAAAGACCATTAACACAATTAAGATCAATTTACGTTGGCACAACAAAATGAAATAATTTCTGAAAAGGCAGCTTAACGAAATGAACAAATTATGCTGTAAAAGAAAGAAAAAATAATTATTGTTCAAATCATGAAATAAACTAATCTCAAGGAGAGGCAGTTCAAACAATTACCAGATGCAAGATTCATTAGCATAGATTAGAATTTGAAGAAAAAAAAGTGTAGGACAGAATGTACACTGTTAGCCCATTTAGGCCTTGATGTCGGTCGGTTCAAGCGGCTGGATCTTCCCCTTCGGTTTGTTCATGTTCTTGATGATCATGACGACGAGCACGACGAGGACCACAAAGGCAATCAGGGAGCCGACGGCGATACCGGCGATGACGCCCATACCGATTCCGATGGCGCTCATGGCGCCCTGCAAGCCCAGAGAGTCACCATCGTTGTCGTCCCCGTCCATCATCTCGGTCACTACGGAAAAGGAATGACATATAATAATTTCTTTAACTGTGTCTTGTACTGAATTGTTATATAATAAAACAATTATCCTCTTTCGGCCACCTGTTTTAATGCAGGGAAGAACAATGTTATAGATAATAACAATAATGATAGTATTATTATTATTCGTATTCTTATTCTTATTAGTAATCATGGTAATAGTAGTATTATTATTGTTATTATCATTACATGTCAAACATGTCTATAGCGACCGCTCAAGGGACCGGCGAAAAGTGGTCGCTATACACAGGTGGTCGCATTAGACAAGTTGGCGCCTGGCGGCCATTTTGAATTTATGATCGCATATTGTGCCTATATGCATATGTGTAATTAATAGGCATCTGCTCACGCGCGTGTCCATAGTTTCAGTAGTATTTGTTGCATGCATAACCACAACAAAAATGAAATTATGTAATATTGGCATTATTCTAAATGATTTTAAATGTTTGTATTATCCTTTTAAGTGAAATTAAAATTGCAAAATGTGTCAATGTGTCATTTTTTTGTACTCATCATGAGAGAATCAGCTACGCTTATATGCAGTACAGTTTTCATAAAATTCTGAAGTCAAGATGCATTGTTTGGTCGTAACAAGCGACGGATTATCATTGAAAAGAGTGAGAAACACCCCGCCTCGGCAATGTTAGATGTCAAATTATGTTGTGATGTTGAGTGAAATGCCTTTGTTCGATGCATTTTCAGCATCAGGTACTGAAGGCACGAATACTCTTTGTTTATGAGTCCGAAGCACTTGGTGTCGGTAATTAAGCGTCTGTCTGAAGTTCATTGTCATTTTAAAAGCTTGTTTTATGTATTGACATGCTCGGAATTTGAGCCTTGGCTTGAGCGACCAGAGGCGTTCGAGTTGATGCCTGTCGCCTCAAGCACCAATTTTGTGGTCGCTATACACAAATTTATATGTGCGTCGGGACCCAAATGGGGTGATCGCATTACGCAGGTCTCTTAACACACGATTTTTCACGGGGGACCAGAGAGCGGTCGTTTTGAGCAGGTGGTCGCTATAGACAGGTAGTCGCATTAGCAGGTTTGACTGTATTATTATTCTTATTATCATTATTATTGTTATAATCATTATTATTGTTATAATCATTATTATAAATATAATTATCGTTATTAGCATCATTATTATTACTATCATTATTTTTATTATTATTATTCTTATCATTTTCATTATTATTATTTGTATTATTAATATCATTATTAGCATCAAGATTATAATGATTATTATCATTATATTTTAATTATCATAATGATAATTCTTACTCTCCATCGTCATCGTCTCGCCCTCGACGAGGTACACGTCGATGACGAAGTCTGTGGTGTGCGTCGTCCTGCACGTAACTCTCTGATTGTTACCGGGAGCGATCACCGTCTCGAGTCCGTCTTCGCTCCAGTCACCCGCGATCGTGTCGAAGTACATGCAGTGCGGCTCCTCATCATCCGACCACGGGGAGGCGAGGTCGAAGGAGAAGGAGGCCGGGTTGGTGAGATTGCTCACTATCATTGGTTCGACTGGAGAATAAAATGAATCAAAATAAATATATTGTTAACAAACGAGTTGATGGAATGAATCTATATAAAGATCTTATTTCCTAAAGGCGCTAAATCCACTTTCCATAACAAATTTAGTCAACGATATCGGTATATTATAATAAGCTGCGTAGCTATCTATAAATACACAATTTGGGATGAATTACACACTTAAAATAAAAATATGGAACGTTTCATTTTCATATCCCCATAGGTAAAAAAGTGGACAAAGAAACCTGCTTTTCTCCACAGTTGAAAAGGTGGATGTAGTGCCTTTTGGATATAAGCTCTTCATATGTATTCATATAACTTGTATAAAGAAACACCAATTAATTGCAATGCATCGAGCAATCACGTGTTTCTGAATATAATATTTTCAGCACATATCCATATAAACGCAGCATTCAATACAATAGTTTACTTTAGATGTGTGTTTCGTTATCGATTTTGTTTTAATTTTGTATCAAGATTGAAATGTGGGTTTATATTTATGGCAGTTTTTTAAAGAGGATGTGCTGTATGAGAAAAGTCCCGTTAAGAAAATGATTTAATTATTTTATCAGATGAAGTAATTTTGATTGGTATATAGCACATATATTTAAGGCAATAAAATAAAGTTTGATTAGAAATGTCCTTTTTCTTTAAACATCTATGAGATTGTTTAATTATCAGAGAGAAAATAAATTATGTTATTTTTTCTAAATATTTAATTTATGTTTGATTTATTTTCTGCAAAAATAGGGAAGAATAACATGTTTCCCATTTTTGTTTGACTTAAGTTACCTGTGCATGGGTTGAGGATCTCCAGATCAATCACGTGACTGTCATGTGACTCTCCGTTGACCATATCCTGTCCTTTATACAATATCATCTTGACCATAGACCCTATGCAGGCTTCGCATCCACACGAGTCCCAAGATTCGTACCTGCAGTGGATAAAACATGGGTTGAAATTATTCAATCTTCTTCAACTCAAAACGTTACGATAATTATTGTGACTAGATATAGCTGTGAGATCTTGCACTTGTCGGTAATTAGGTTTGGGAGAAATTGGCATTTTAGTTTCACATGTATGTAAAAAGACTCATGTCAGTTAAATTGAAACACTCATATCTTTGCCAAATATAAACCATTTTCTTTAAAAACAAAGCATCAAATGAAACCTTTCTAATGGATTACAAATCTAACAATTTTACCGACAAGTGCAGGTTTTTTACTATATCCGGTCAATTATATATTTAAAGGCGTCGCATCCACACTTGTCCCAAGATTTCTACCTAGAGTAGAAGAAGTATGGTTGTAGGTTATTCAATCATCTTATATTGGCGGTTGCTATGTTCAATTCGACACTTTACAATATGATAATACTAGTAGCATAAAGGCATCGCATCCACACGAACCCCAAGATTCGTAACATGAAAGCATGATTGACGGTTATTAGTCAATCATCTGCTCATGGCGGTTATTATGTTCAAATCGATATAGCATACAGAAATTGCATCCGGAATCCCAAGACTCCGACATAGATCAGATACTAGAGAAATACAACTAGTCACTATATATTATATTGCCTATTGTAATCATCAAAGTAAAGCATGAATGTTTGTTTTATACTTTCATAATGGTAAAGATGATGATGATAATGATGATGGTGAGTCCTATGACGATGATGGTAATAGTGATGAACATACTGATGATGATGATGATGATGGCACTGATGATGATGACGATGATGACGAAAATGACGATCATGAAAATGATGATAAAAATGACGATGCTGAATATGTTGATTATGATAATGATTGTAATGATAAATAACACTAAAATTATTAAAGTAGTAACGTGGATGATATTGGATAATATAATGAGGGTGATGATGATCGTGATGGTAATGACGATGACGACGTTGTATATTATTATAATGGGATACAGTTGACGATGACTACGATGTCAAATGGTGATTACATAACATAACCAACTTACATTTCCTGCAAGTCGCTACCACCGTTGAACACGATGTTCTCGCCGTCAGAGAAGAGCACCGTGTCGCTGTCGTTGAATATCATGTAGGTCACCGTGGTCGATAGATCAGTTCCGGAGGTCGTCGATGACTCCCCGAGCGCAAGTCCCTGAGCGCTGATCTTAGTCAGCAAGCCCATCAACTCTCTGTGAAAATAACAAACAAACAAAATATTTGAAGAGAATGAACAGAAGTGTTTATTATTAGTTTATAAGATAATTATAACATCCTCATTACTATCGCCATCATCATCACCACTAACATCACCATCATTATCATCACCATCATCATCACCTCTAACATCATCACCATCATTATCATCACCATCATCATCATCGTCGTCGTCGTCATTATCATCATCTTCTTCTTTATCATCATCATCATCATCATCATCAACATTATCATGATAACACCTAGTTTTCGCAAAGAAGTCTCTGTTCTCCGCGGGGTTCAGACCTCGCCGGCACTCGTCTATCTGCGCCAGAACTCCGTCCACCGTGTCTTGGGGGAGGCGCTCGTTAAAACTCTTCATTATCAACGTCATCACCATTATCATCGTCATCATCATCATCAGCAGCAGCAGCAGCAGCAGCAGCAATATCATAATTACCACCATCGTCATTATTATCACATCATCATAAATGATTATAATCATCAACACCATCATCATCATCGAAGTCATCATTATCATTATCATCTTCATCTTCATCATCATCATCATCATCACTATCATCATCATCATCATCATCATCCTTATAATCCTTATCATCTTCAGCAAACTATCACCATCATAATGAAAATAATTACCTAGTTTTATTGAAGAGTTCTCTGTTCTCCGCGCGGTTCAGACCTCGTCCGCACTCCTCAATCTGCGCCAGAACGGCGTCCATCGTGTCTTGGGGGAAGCGCTCGTTGAGTCCCAAAGCCGGTCCTAAGATCGCGCCCTGAGCCGCTAGAATGTCAACTGATAGTTCAGAAAAGGGTAAAGAGTAAAGAATGAATCATTATGGCAATAACTCCATTCAATGTGCGAATTAACGTTTGGTCAACCATTTACTTCATAGCGTTCTTGTATATGCACCGGTATTCCGTTCATGGTGTCCTGGGCCGAAGGCGTTCGTTAAGACTGAACAGTTTGGGCTAAGATCGCGCCCTGAGCTTCTAGAATGCCAACTGATAGTTCAGAAAAAGGTAAAAAGTATATTATTAATTAATCACTATGGCATTAACTACATTCAATGTTTGAATTAATGTTTGGTCCACCATTTACTTCATAGCGTTCTTGTATATATATGTATGCACCGGTATTCCGTTCATGGTGCCCTGGGAAGAAGGCGTTCGTTAAGACTGAACAGTTTGGGCTAAGATCGCGCCCTGAGCTTCTAGAATGCCAACTGATAGTTCAGAAAAGGGTAAAGAGTATAGAATTAATCACTATGGCAATAACTACATTCAATGTGTTAGTTAACGTTGTGTCCACCATTTACTGCATATCGTTCTTGTATATGCACCGGTATTCCGTTAATGGTGTCCTGGGCCGAAGGCGTTCGTTAAGACTGAACAGTTTGGGCTAAGATCGCGCCCTGAGCTTCTAGAATGTCAACTGATAGTTCAGAAAAAGGTAAAGAGTATAGAATTAATCACTTAGCAATAATTACATTCAATGTGTGAGTGAACGTTAGGTCCATGCACAATTTACTTCATAGCGTTCTTGTATGTACTGGTATTCCATTCATGGTGCGGCCTGGGCAGAAGGAGTTCGTTAAGACTGAAAACTTTGGAATAAGATCGCGCCCTGAGCTTCTAGAATGCCAACTGATAGTTAAGAAATATAAAACGAATAAAGAATAAATCACTATGGCAATAACTCCATTCAATATGTGAGTTAACGTTGGGTCTACCTTCCTCTCCTTGGCGTTCTTGTATATATAAGTGTCTGTGTTCTGTCCATCATGTCCATGGTGGCATTGGAAAGGCGTTTGTTTAGGCTTATATAGGGCTGGGGATCGAACCCTGAGCTTCTAGAATTGGAAAGGTGCAGTACATAATTTAAATTAGAGATATATATTTAGTTATTATATCTTAGATTAATATAACTATTACAATTATTCATTAATTGTGCAATGATTACTGTATTATAATTATGCTATTGATCATTAATAATACGCGCGCCATTGTTAGTGTGCATTGCGTTATGTGCCGAGAGAATGGGCATAGTTGTTCAATACTATGACGGGCAGTAAATCCGATTTATCAGTCACTGACTTTGTAAAAATTGACAAAAATGGGAACTTGACATGGTGTCGCTCACAGCGCCCTAAAACAATAACTACACGACCAAAATGACTGTCCTTTGGTATATTTTTTCACTGGAAAAGACACCCTATTCGATGGAAATAATCGTTTTGGGAAGTGCCCCGTTCCGTTATTTTTTTTTTTTTTTTTTTTTTTTGGGGGGGGGGGGGGGGGGGAGGGGGGGGTCACCCTGTATAAATAACAATGCGCATTGATACTTACGTCGTTGGGTGGCGTTCAATGTTTTCACTGGTATCTCCGATGCCATGTCAGCAGGCAATTTAAGGGAATCGATGCTGTAATCGAAGATGCTTGTGTCGGCGGCGAGAGAGCTCAGTAAATCCCCCTGCAACTGAAGTGTAGCCGGGTCGATATTCTGGAGAATTACACGCAGACATCATTTTTAGATTGAGGTACGAATAAAATTATTCAAGTGGTAGTAATAACGATGATGATGATAATAATTATGTAAAATAGTAGTACTAGTAGTACTAGTAGTAGTAGTAGTAGTAGTAGTAGTAGTAGTAGTAGTAGTAGTAGTAGTAGTAGGCTAGTAGTAGTAGTAGTAGTAGTAGTAGTAGTAGTAGTAGTAGTAGTAGTAGTAGCACTAGTGGTAGTAGTAGTACTAGTGATAGTAGTAGTAGTAGTAGTTGTAGTAGTAGTAGTAGTCGTAGTAGTAGTAGTAGTAGTAGTAGTAGTAGTAGAAGTAGTAGTAGTAGTAGTAGAATAGCAGTAGTAGTAGTAGTAGTAGTAGTAGTAGTAGTAGTAGTCGTAATAGTAATAGTTGTAGTAGTAGTAGTAATAGTAGTAGTAGATAGTAGTAGTAATAGTGGTAGTAGTAGTAGTAGTAGTAGTAGTAGTAGTAGTAATAGTAATAGTAGTAGTAGTAGTAGTAGTAGTAGTAGTAGTAGTAGTAGTAGTAGTAATAGCAGTAGTAGTAGTAGTAGTAGTAGTAGTAGTAGTAGTAGTAGTAGTAATAGCAGTAGTAGTAGTAGTAGTAGTAGTAGTAGTAGTAGTAGTAGTAGTAGTAGTAGTAGTAGTAGTAGTAGTCGTAATAGTAATAGTTGTAGTAAGAAGTAGTAATAGTTGTAGTAGAAGTAGTAGTAGTAGTAGTAGTAGTAGTAGATAGTAGTAGTAATAGTGGTGGTAGTAGTAGTAGTAGTAGTAGTAGTAGTAGTAGTAGTAGTAGTAGTAGTAGTAGTAGTAGCAGTAGTAGTAGTAGTAGTAGTAGTAGTAGTAGTAGTAGTAGTGATAGTAGTGGTAGAGGTAGTAGTAGTAAAAGCAGCAGCAGTAGTAGTAGTAGTAGTAGTAGTAGTAGTAGTAGTAGTAGTAGTAGTAATAGCAGTAGTAGTAGTAGTAGTAGTAGTAGTAGTAGTAGTAGTAGTAGTAGTAGTAGTAGTAGTAATAGCAGTAGTAGTAGTAGTAGTAGTAGTAGTAGTAGTAGTAGTAGTAGTAGTAATAGTAATAGTTGTAGTAGAAGTAGTAATAGTTGTAGTAGAAGTAGTAATAGTAGTAGTAGTAGTAGATAGTAGTAGTAGATAGTAGTAGTAATAGTGGTAGTAGTAGTAGTAGTAGTAGTAGTAGTAGTAGTAGTAGTAGTAGTAGTAGTAGTAGTAGTAATAGCAGTAGTAGTAGTAGTAGTAGTAGTAGTAGTAGTAGTAGTAGTAGTAGTAGTAGTAGTAGTAATAGCAGTAGTAGTTGTAGTAGTAGTAGTAGTAGTAGTAGTAGTAGTAGTAGTAGTAGTAGTAGTAGCAGTAGTTCAAATTGTCAATAATTTGAAATTTCTTTGCAATTCAACAAAACTTTCCTCTTCTAGCAATAAGCAAGTATGAACAATTCAGTATTGATTGTTTATAATGGGTAAATCATTTTTTTTAATGAAACTTACCAGTAAAGACCTTCTCCTTCGTCTTGATGTCGCTCCATCAGCCATGTTGCTATCTTGGAGACTGTTAGCATCTCTCAACGCACCCAATAAGTCACCTAAATTTGATTTAAAAATCGTTTTATTATTCACTTTTTTTTCACAAAATCAAGAGGAAGCCTTGAACTGCTTAAATTATTCCCATTTCTCCTTTCTTTTTAAATTTCTTCTCCTTCTCATGCATGTCCTTCTTCTCCCCTGTCTTCTCCTCCTTCTTCTCCCATTTCTCGTTCTTCTCGTTCTTCCCCTTTCTCTCCTCCTTCTGTTTCTCCTCCTTCGTCTGTTCTTTCTATATCTCCTCCTTCTTCTGTTTTGTTCTATATCTCCTCCTTCTTCTCCCATTTCCCCGTCTTCTTTTCCTCCTGCTTCTCCTCTCTCTCATCCTTTTTCTCCTACCTCTGATCATACTGCTATTTCTCATCCTTCCTTTCACTCCTTCCCCTCCTTTCACTCTCATTCTCGTCGTTCTCCTCTTTCTCCTATGTATTCATATCTCCTCCTTCTTCTCACCATTCTTCTCCTCATATTTCTCCTCCTTCTCCGTCTTCTTTTCCTCCCCTTTTTCTAACCTTTCGTTTCCCTTTCTCCTCCTTATTCTTCTCCTTCCCTCTTTCTTCTCTACCTTATCCTCTTTCTTATCCACCTTATCCTCCTTCTTCTCCTTTTTCTCCTCATTCTTCCCCTCCCCCCCACCTCATCTTCATCCTCCTTCTTCTTCTCCTTTTTGTTCCTCTGTGTATAGACTATTTTATCGAAGTAGCATTATTTAGTTCTAACCGTATGACTGTTTGATATTACTATGATAACAGATACAGACAATTTGCAGGAACACAATTTACATTTACCTATGTTGAGTTTCTCCTGGATCTGTTCCTTCTACGAGTTTTTCTTCTCTTCTTTCTCCTCCTCCCTATCATCCTTCTCCACGTTCTCTCCCTTCTTCTTCTCCACCTTCTTCTTATTCTTCTCCTCGTTCTCCTTTTTTATTCTTCCCTCTTCTCCCCCTTTTTCTTCTTCTCATATTCATCTTCTTTACCCCTTCTACTCCTTCTTCCCCCCCCCCTCCTCCTTCCCCCTATCTCCCCTTCTTATCTTTCTTCTCCTCTATCTTCCTTCATATCCTCCTTCCTCTCCTTCTTCTGCGATATGCAGCTTCACACGTAGTATGTATCCAGATAATTGTCTATCGAGGTAGCATTATAACGCTAAGAAGGTTTTATAAGCTGTATACGCCATACATTTCGCGTACACAGATTTTCGCGAATCGGGACTTTACCTCAATTTCGCGAGTCATTGGTTAAATTCGCGTTCGGATGTAACCAAGACTGTCTTGAGAGTCACGCTAGATCGAGAGATGCTAGTGTAGTGATGTATGCAATGCACGTACGACGTGTATTGCTTTGCATTTGGTCCAATATCTTAGCGTGTTGTTAATTTCGCATTTTACAAGTGATTCGCGAAATTCGAGAAAATAAAACCTTCGCGAAATATATGGCGTATAAACACAGTTTGCATTTTACCTTCGTTGAGTTTCTCCTGAATCTCTTCCTTCTTGGCTTCCTTCTGCGCGGTGTCCAGGGGCTGGTTCTCGTAGGACACCGTCTTCATGAACCGGGAACAGGACCGCGAAGTACTGTCGCAGACCTAAACATGGATGGAAACGTACAACAAGACATAATATTATGGTAACATAGCCATGCCGGTGACTACGGGGATCTGGGGTATCTCGGGGAATCCGGGAATCGGGAAAGGACACCGTCTTCATGAACCGGGAACAAGACCGCGAAGTACTGTCACAGACCTGGACATGGATGGAAATGTACAACAAGACATAACATGATTAAATATACTATAGCAATGCAGGTGACTGCGGGGATCTGGGGAATCTCGGGGAATCTGGGAATCGGGAAAGGACACCGTCTTCATAAACCGGGAACAGGACCGCGAAATACTGTCACAGACCTGAACATGGAAGGAAATGTACAACAAAACATTACATGACATGACAAATGTTTTTGCATGTGACTAAACTTTGTGAAACCAGGGGAAACATAGGAAATGGCATTTATTTACCACATGCTGCATTGTCTGGTCTGGACCCTGTTGCAGAAAGATATACAATCGATTGTAATTTACAAATAAGTGTAAGGCAGAAGATTTGCGGGTTTCAACCAATCAGACTTGCGCATTTAGAACACATGATCTGACTTACAACTAATTGTAACTTACAATCGATTGTATCTTTTTCTGCAACGGAGTCCAGACCAGACAATGTAGCATGTGCATGGTAAATGAATGCCATTTCCTCTGTTTCCCCAATGGTTTTAAGGGGATCCATCGACCAACAGATGCTGCTCTGACCTGGCTCACAAACTTAGACTTAATAATATAGTACGTGCATATATACAATTATATACAACATGTTAATACAAAAAAACAGACCGCGAAGAAGACCTGAAGTTACCGTTACATAAATAATGCTACGAGGATGAAAAGCTCAGTCGCTTAAGACTTCCCTTTTTAGTATACATGAGTTTCAACCGATAACTTGTCTTAGCAGTATGTGTAATCATTAACACAACAATTATAACATTATGAGTATAGCTTTTACCCACCCGGTTCCCATAGTGAAGGGGTTACATTATTGCATAAATGAGGGTCCCATATTAATTCAAATCGGGTATATTGATATTTCAGCTCTTTCCGAACCGATGTTGGTCAAATACAGATTGTTTACCTTCAACATCAAATGCTTTTCCTTAAAATCATAACTCTAAGTTTGCCTCACAAAACATATTTCTTGAAGCGCCCTATACACCAAAACTGAACTACCCGTTTAAGTTCAACTTAGAATCTTTGTGAAACACCCCCTTCGCGAAGTTGTTTAATTGGCAATTACCTCAAATCGGTAAAACATAATGTACAGATGTCAATCTTACCTTAACGCCCACTGCCACATTAGCCATCTGACTATTTGCCAGGCGTTTATTGGCCGCTCTGAGCGGGAAATGGTCCAGCAGAAGGTCGGGATCGTCCGAAGGGGTGGACAAGAACTTCTCGACCGGCTTCTCCGTCCAACCAAGAGCGACGAACGGCTGGTAGGTCAGCTGCGCATCTGGGTCCGCCGAGCAGTCTTTGATCGTGTAGGCAACCTGTAATATGTCAATGACAGTAACAATGTCAAGGGCAGTGTCAATGACAGTGACAATGACAATGTCAAAGTCAATGACAGTGACAATGTCAGCTAGATGTCAATGTCCAAGTGAACTGAAAGACTGGTAGGTGAGCTGGGCGTCTGGGTACGCCGAGCAGTCTTGATCGTGTAGGCAACCTGTAATATGTCAATGACAGTAACAATGTCAAGGGCGGTGTCAATGACAGTGACAATGACAATGTCAATGACAGTGACAGTGACAATGTCAGCTAAATATCAATGTCAAAGTGGACTGAACGGCTGGTAGGTGAGCTGGGCGTCTGGGTCCGCCGAGCAGTCTTGATCGTGTAGGCAACCTGCAATATGTCAATGACAGTAACAATGTCAAGGGCGGTGTCAATGACAGTGACAATGACAATGTCAATGACAGTGACAGTGACAATGTCAGCTAAATATCAATGTCAAAGTGGACTGAACGGCTGGTAGGTCAGCTGTGCGTCTGGGTCCGCCGACCAGTCTTTGATCGTGTAGGCAACCTGCAATATGTCAATGACAGTAACAATGTCGAGGGCGGTGTCAATGACAGTGACAATAAAAATGACAGTGTCAGTTGAATGTCGATGTCCAGGTCAAAGCAGTGATTACACAGAATAGCAACGAACGGCTGTGAGGAAAGCGGTGCGTCTACAGATCTTCAGTGTAGTCTTTGATAGTGTTTGCAACCTGCGATCAGGAGAAAATGTTGATGTCAATGGCAACGACAATGACAAACACAATGTCAATGTCAACGACATTGACAATGACAATGAACTTTTTATTTCAAAGTCAAAGTAATGGGTTGATTAGAGATAAACGAACGAGTGTTAGGACGGCAGCTGCTGTGCGTCCGGATTCTGCCGAGAGGTCTTTGATCAGGGGAAATTGCCAATGACACTAAATGACAATTTTGATGTCAATGACAGTGACAATGACAATGAAGTGTCAATGACAGTGTGAATGACAATGAAGTGGCAAGGACAGTCACACTACTTGTCTGTTGTATAGAGTTATGCATTTTCCATGTAATGTACATGTAGTATAATTATTATTTTGATGAGACAACGGGGATAAAAGAAGATTAAAAAATATATAAAAGATAAATGAATAAGTCAATAAATATATGAATAGATAAAAACAAATAAATACATTATCAATCATTGAATAACAATAATAAGTACATACATGATCAAATTAAATCATGAAATAACAATATCTGAGTAATTATAAAATGTATAAATGCGAACAATAATACAAAACAAATAATAATACACAAACGAATTGAAAATTCAAGGTAACAATTACATCTTTGGCGCTGTTATCGTAGACATCCCCTCCTCCATACTCAAATTGGCAACCTGTGACGTCGGAAGAGATCCAGAATACGATTGACGAATATCCCCGCTTGTTGCCGTTAGTAGCTGACACTTCTAGCTCGTACTCGGCTCCTGCAGTTAACTCGCCTGCATAGGGAAAGGAACGAAAGGAGAAATTGAGATGAAAACAATGAAAATGTTGAAACCAATGAGTCTTTAGATAGCACCCTCTTGAGTTGCTCTTTCTGAATGATGAACAGGCCTTCTACTTAGTCGTTTGTAATTTGTTATTCCTTCCGAGCACAGTGGAGTTATAACTATTAGTTTGTTATGTAATGGTGCAGGTTTTGGTTACTATAAGATTTTGTTTGGCCAGTACTGTACTTTCTTTACCAAAACTCAACTATCCCTTTAAAGATATAGATGAATATTTTGGAATCAAACTTGAACACATTGACCTCTTCCATTGGCCATGGTATCCATAACATGAAAATCATATATTCAATAAATTTGTTTCATTTTTTCTCAAAATATACAAGTTCATCAGGCCTACTTTTAGGGATAGTGAGTACAGCACTCGTCTGGTCTCCGGCCTGCGTGCGCACGTTCAAGTTGGCCGCAAAGTCGAATTCGTCAAGCCCGCCACCTACGTCGGAGAACTGCACATCGGACAAGGCTTGCCCATCAATTTGCGCGAGTATCATGGCGGAGCTGCCTTGTCGGTACGTAGCTCCCGATCCCACAGTGCGGCCCAACAACTGGAGGCTTATCTGTTAATGAAAAACAACATTAAATTGCACAGAAATGTCATGGTTTGACTGTTTATAACAATATTAAATTGTGTCAGGTTCAGCTAATTTTGATTAGGTGAATGGGGAAAGGGATGTTACTCACACGAGTTACCAGAGGGCTCGCCCCCGTCTGTAGCTTTCGCTACATTTAGTAGACGTGTGGCCAGGGCTAATGAATCAGCGCAGACAGAGCCGACTCGACCCGATCCGACTGGTTTTAATCAGGCTAGAGTTGGGCCCGGTCGGTCGGAGAAGATTTATCGTGTTGAATCGGCCCCAACTGGCATCCGACTGTCTCTCGACTGGCAAAATGTGTGTCGCGAGGCACTGAAAACTGAGCCGATCGGAATGACAACCAAAAGTCGAGTCGGCTCTGTCTGCGCCGGGCAAAACTTGTTAACTAACTAACCGAAGTGATTCCCTCAGACACCAATTCGATGATAGTGTATCCTCATGGTTCGAATGCTCTACTATACTTGAAGATGTCTGCAAAAGAAAGACACTATTATGTCATAGTCATTGCACAGGAAGCGGCTGCCGACTACCTTCAAAAATCATTTGCCGTTGATTTGTCCCCCCAAAACAGGGTGTTGCTATGTCAAACAAGCATTGACACAATATCGCAGCTGTTGATAGAAATTAATAAAAAATGTTGCCGTAAAACTTACAGGTACATTACGAAACCAAAGTAATTGTCTAGTAAGTATATAAGTGGAACAAATCATTTCAATAAATGGGGGTGATAGTTTAAATATTTACCCTTGGAGGAGTGCCCTCCACAACGTCCACCGTAACGCTTGTCGATTGATCATCGAACCCCTCTTTGCCCACGGAGCAGGAGAAGCTGTATTCCCTCCCCGCTTCTAGAATGGACGGGTCCACGTTGAGCTGGGGCGCTCTCGGTGTGTCGATTGGGTCACCGTTTGGTGAAACACACTCGGTATGGTTCGTCATCTATTGGTCCGCGTCAGACAAAATACAAACAAACAAACTTACTAACTAACTAACAAGCAAATAATTAGGCAAAAACAATCACAATTTTGTATACAGATATCTATCTCATATTACTCAGAATCAGTGGCGTAGCGTGGTCGGACTGATTGGGGGGGGGGGGGGGCACGCAAAATTATTGGGGGGGCGTACCTTTTTTTTCAAAAAATGGCCCCTTATGTTTTCTATTGTTTTTTCAAAATTATTGGGGGGGGGGGGCACAGGCCCCCCCCCCCCCCCCCCCCCCCCACCGTGCCCCCCCCCCCCCCCGTAGCTACGCCACTGCTCAGAATATTCTCATTGTCACAAACTGTGTCATTTTCGCACAAGTAATACAAATCCCATACAATCATAGTTTATAGATAAACGATGCAATAAAATATAGGTTTTCTCGGCAAATTTCGTAAGCTTCTCATTCGTTTTGATAAGCGTGTCATTCAATTTCGCAAAATTGAGCTGAAGGCTTGCAATTGTGGTTACAAATTACATTTTGTTCATGCGATTTAGCTCTTCGGTCAAGTGATTTACCACTTTTAGCATTCAATTAAAAAAAAATACGCTATTTGCATTCAATTTCGCCAATGTATTTCACGGAAGGTGGTATTACGTAATCACGAATTTCTCGCTTTAAATTGAATGACAATTTTACGAAATAGAAACACGTTTTTAAATCGAATGCAAACAAAATGTTTTCGAATGATTGTTAAATGAATTCGAATGCTAAAAAACGAATTGGAACTGCAAAATACAGCTGCGGTGACAAAATCGGCGAAATTGAATGCACACAAAATGAATTCGTGTGGCCAACTTACGAAATTGACCGAGAAATCCTATGAGCGCTTCGTTGGACTTAAAGGCATATATGCGTGGGTTATTAGACGCGTGGATCCATCTTGCGCACTTTTACGCACGGTACGTAATCCCCATTGGCTCAGTTATAAGTAGCGATCGCAAACTGTCCCACTTCTGAATACCCGAGTCAAAAATACATTAAAAATAGTCGTGTTCGGAATGTTTGTACTAGTCGAATGGAGATCCATCAGAGATGTTTACGAGCGAAAATATCACGTAACACGCTTAACCGCAACCGACTTCAAAGTGCCGCCGTTTGATGGCTAGGTGATATCGTGAGAAATTTGTTTGCTGCATGCAATTTCATAAGAAGGCCTTTGTTCAGATATTTCGAAGCACCTCTCTTCGATCGATCCAACATATATCTTGAGTTTACCTCGAGAGATTACGGTGGAGTCGAGTTGGAATTTGCTGACTACCCTTTATAACCCACGCATATATGCCTTTAAGTCACAAACAGCGGCCCGCTTTGTTCGACTTTAGTCACAGACAACGATGAGTGCGGCGCGCGCGCGCATACAATATACGATGCTTGCGGCGCGCGCACGCGTGCACGCCTAAAATAATCTGGCGACGGGGGATCTACTGCACAGCGCACAAAGGAATATTGAATTACACTTAATTATTCGCTGGGCTATATGTTTATTACCAATCACGTAGCAGCTAATCAAATCTAATATAATCTCTAATCTAATCTATCATTTTAAACGGAGGAAAACTGACCAGAAAAGGGGGTTTCCGAACGGAAATGGTTGTTTTCATCTAATCTAAAAAAATAAATATTGGTTTTCTCGGCCAATTTCGTAAGCTTCTCATTCGTTTTGATAAGCGTGTCATTCAATTTCGCAAAATTGAGCTGAAGGCTTGCAATTGTGGTTACAAATTACATTTTGTTCATGCGATTTAGCTCTTCGGTCAAGTGATTTACCACTTTTAGCATTCAATTAAAAAAAAATACGCTATTTGCATTCAATTTCGCCAATGTATTTCACGGAAGGTGGTATTACGTAATCACGAATTTCTCGCTTTAAATTGAATGACAATTTTACGAAATAGAAACACGTTTTTAAATCGAATGCAAACAAAATGTTTTCGAATGATTGTTAAATGAATTCGAATGCTAAAAAACGAATTGGAACTGCAAAATACAGCTGCGGTGACAAAATCGGCGAAATTGAATGCACACAAAATGAATTCGTGTGGCCAACTTACGAAATTGACCGAGAAATCCTATGAGCGCTTCGTTGGACTTAAAGGCATATATGCGTGGGTTATTAGACGCGTGGATCCATCTTGCGCACTTTTACGCACGGTACGTAATCCCCATTGGCTCAGTTATAAGTAGCGATCGCAAACTGTCCCACTTCTGAATACCCGAGTCAAAAATACATTAAAAATAGTCGTGTTCGGAATGTTTGTACTAGTCGAATGGAGATCCATCAGAGATGTTTACGAGCGAAAATATCACGTAACACGCTTAACCGCAACCGACTTCAAAGTGCCGCCGTTTGATGGCTAGGTGATATCGTGAGAAATTTGTTTGCTGCATGCAATTTCATAAGAAGGCCTTTGTTCAGATATTTCGAAGCACCTCTCTTCGATCGATCCAACATATATCTTGAGTTTACCTCGAGAGATTACGGTGGAGTCGAGTTGGAATTTGCTGACTACCCTTTATAACCCACGCATATATGCCTTTAAGTCACAAACAGCGGCCCGCTTTGTTCGACTTTAGTCACAGACAACGATGAGTGCGGCGCGCGCGCGCATACAATATACGATGCTTGCGGCGCGCGCACGCGTGCACGCCTAAAATAATCTGGCGACGGGGGATCTACTGCACAGCGCACAAAGGAATATTGAATTACACTTAATTATTCGCTGGGCTATATGTTTATTACCAATCACGTAGCAGCTAATCAAATCTAATATAATCTCTAATCTAATCTATCATTTTAAACGGAGGAAAACTGACCAGAAAAGGGGGTTTCCGAACGGAAATGGTTGTTTTCATCTAATCTAAAAAAATAAATATTGGTTTTCTCGGCCAATTTCGTAAGCTTCTCATTCGTTTTGATAAGCGTGTCATTCAATTTCGCGAAATTGAGATGAACGCTTGCAATTGTGGTTCAAAATTGCATTTTGTTTATACGATTTAGCTCTTTGGTCAAGTGATTTACCACTTTTAGCATTCAATTTCGCCAACGGATTTCACGGAAGGCGGTGTTACGTAATCACGAATTTTCTCGCTTTAAATTGAATGACAATTTTACGAAATAAAAACACGTTTTAAATCGAATGCAAACAAACTGTTTTCGAATGATCGTGTTATGAATTCGAATACTAACAAACGAATTTGAACTGCAAAAATACAGCTGCGGTGACAAAGTTCGGCGAAAGTGAATGCACACAAAATTAATTCGTGTGGCTAGCTAACGATATTGACCGAGAAATCCTATACAATTTTATCTAATAAATTAAAATATAATCTAATCTAAACGAATTAAATATAACACAATCTAATAAAAATATATTCCAATCGAATCTAGAATAATTTGACCTCTGACCTGCCAACAGTTCCATTCGAATTTCAGCTCAGCATCCGGGCCCTCTCCCCGGTAGTTGGGATCTGAAGACCTGGCACAATCCAGATCAAACCGGTCTGATCCACTCCCAGCTGTTATCATCTTGCCTCCTTGAAATTAAATCAGAGAAAAAAAGTATTATAATTAAACATTATTAACATTTGTTATGTTTTGACATTTGTATTTTTTTGGTCTAATTACTGTTTTTTTTTTATTAATGAACTTAGGATGTGGGGGGGGGGGGGGGGGGGGTTGTCCCCCTTCTAACGGTAGGGAGCTTTTGCATTTTTAGACTTGGAACTGTACAATCTGGTGCATACCTAAGAAGGAAATTGGACTTGACATGAAGTCATCATGTTTCAAGAAACACCCTTTTTAAATCACTGGTATCGAATTCGAGATAACCCATTATTGAATTGCTTAATATTCGATATTTGGGGTGTCAAGAGCCCCCCCCCCCCCCCCCCCCCCTCCCTCCCTCCCACCAGTACGCCAGTGTCACGAGGGGCAAATAAGCATCTAATGATTTACTTTTTGATTCACAAATATACTAGATGAACAACAACAAAGGCTAACACCCATAATTGCATTTCATCTTAATCACAAACAAAAAAGTTGCATCGAAGTCCGCGCACCATTTTGTCCATTTAATTTGCAAGCGCCGTTTTACGGCTGCAGCTGTAGCTTAATTTCTTCACATTTATTCTATAGCGGCATTTTCATGCACAACACTGCGGAACATAGAAGTTCGCGCACACTGTACAAGCGTAATGGCAACTTTGCTATACATGCTGCGCATTTAAATGCGCGAAATTAATGTCGCGAAATTAATTGTGCGAAGGAGGATGCTGCGCGAACTTCGATGCCCTGACCATAAGCACGGGAACGAACCTGCGATGACGGCGTTCAAAGGAAGCCTCACTGTTGTAAGTGTCATAGTCCTCGTCAGCGTGTCATTTCCGATCTTCGCCACGACCTCGAATGTGACCTCGGTATTGGCTAGAACGATAACGGAAACAACGATCAAGAATGACGGCTAACAAAAACTAGTAAGCAATGATAAGAGCTATAACACCAACAATAATGACAATATGTTACGAAAAATAATACTAACAATGATAATAATGCTGATATGTAATAATGATAATATAAAAGGGGTTTCTCCGGGATTCTGGAGAAACCCCATTTTCTATGCTCATATTATACTTAATTCATATTATATTATACTTCTTGTCAGTTTTATTGGCCGGATTCACAAAGGAGGTTAGTACAAAACATGGTGTAAACCATAGTCTACATCTATGGAGTGCTGCTCGTATAGAAGTAAAACAATTTCTAATTTATAATGATATGACTGTTAGAGCTCGCTAACCAGAAAATTTCGCCATCTGAGAAGACAAACATTTATTAGGTGTATTTAGTAATGTGTAACATCAACATTTTAAACAAGTAAGGAGTTAACATTCTTTCTCCATCAGATTACAAATGGCGCTCCACAGATGTATAGACCATGGTTTAAACCGTGGTTTGTACAAACCTCCTTTGTGAATCCGGGCCCTTATGTTTGAAATGATACTGATAATAATGAAAAAGGGGTAAACGCAACAATCAGAAGAATAACTATAATGATATTAATCATTTGTATAGTTAAAATTATTATAGTAGTACTAATACACGTAAGGAAGATAATACTTTGCATTTATTATGTGCTGTTTTTGCCCTTTTAGCTGTCCATATACTTACTGGGAAGCGTTCCAGCGACAACTTTCAGGTAGCGCTTGTTGGTGGCCACTTTGTCTCCTAGTGAAGCTCCAGTGACTGTCCACTGGTAGGACACCTCCGAAGATGGCAATCTGTCACAATCCTTCCCGCGATCGAACGACAGAGCCGCCTCCAGGTTGTACCTGAAAAGCGTTACCGAAAGAAAGGAAGATGTTTACTAGTTACAAACTTGTTAAAATGATGCATGATATAATAGTAAAATGACTTGAGATAAAACTGATACTTCTACCATGATGTTACTGAAGTGTAGCGCCTGTGTGTGCCCCGCACGCGATAGAACGAAAGAGCCACCTCCAGGTTGTACCTGCATGAAAGCATTAACGGAAGATGCTTACAAGTTAAAAATTGAATAATGTTGCAAGACATTATAGTGACTTAAAGGTACTTCAGATTCGTCAAATCAGATGCGCGGCGCCATCTTAAGTACACGTTGCGCACGGTGCGTGATGCACGTTAGCTCAGTGTCATGCGGTGCGCGCAAACTGGCCCAGTTCAAAATGGCGACCCGCTGTGTAGCATCCCCACGCTTGATGCCCTTTAAGGCCCACACCCACTCCGTGCAATCTGGGGCAAATCCGGGCCGCCTCTAGGTTGAACCTAGCATGAAAGCATGAACTAATTAAGGAAACCAGTTTTAAAAAACTGATACTTCAACTGTTGTATGTGTAGCGCTTGTGAGTGTCCCGCCCGCGATAGAACGACAATGCCGAGTCTATGTTGTACCTGAAAGAAGTAAGGAAAGAAAGATTGTTACTAGTTGACACAAGATACAAAATAACTTAGAGATATGTTTACAAGTTAATTCAAGATATAAATGACATGAAGACATAGAAAGTGATATACTTCAAATATAATATTTAAGTGTAGCGCCTAAAAGTGTCCCGCCCGTGATAGAACGACAGCGCAGGCCTCCAGGTTGTAAGCATGAACGAAATAAAGAAAGATGTTTACATTTTCAAAAATAACATGATAATGCACCACATAAATGACTTGGAGCCTGCAGTAGCTACTCCGTGCAGCTGTGACATAAAAAAAAGTGAAACTTAAAATATTGTACGTAAGTGTGGCGCCTAAAATGGTCCCGCCCGCGATAGAACGACAGCGCAATTTCCAGGTTGTATCTGAAATTGAAAGCATGAAATAAAGAAAGAAAGCTTTGTAAAAGTAAACAAAAATATAATGACTTGAGACCAACACCCACTCCGTGGCAGTTGAGAAAAACAAACTGATACTTCAACCATGCTATTTAAGTGTAGCGCCGGTCAGTGTCCATCGGCGTCCTCTAGGTTTTATCTGATAAAAGGGGGGATAAATAGATTAATCAATACATTAATCAATACATGAATACATAATGAATAAGTAAATCTTTGATACTTCAAAAGATAATATATTTACAAAAAAAAAGAGTAATAATTAAGAAGAGACAACCGCTTTGTTCGATATCAATAATTATTCACATCTAAATGGAGCGATCTCTCTGGTGTCTTATTGTAATAAAATTGATATAAAAAAATGAACAAGAGCAAATAAAATAGGGTCTATCCAGGATTCGAATCGGAGACCTCCAGATTGTTATATCCGGTGCTCTATACCAACTGAGCCACCAAATGAAGTATAAGTACGCGGCATGGATCTGTGATATGACCGGATTCTTCATTATGTTTGTATGAATTTAGTTCGTTATATTAGTAGTTATAATACTTTAGGCCCGGTCACATTTCACCAGATAGCGTAAACGGATGCCCGACGAATAGAAAAATTGCGAAATCAAATTATCCGGTGGTAAAGGTTGTCTACATGCTTCATGCAAAAAACATTTCGCCGGATAGAACAACATTCATCACCTGAAAAGAAACGCATACGAACGGAGACGAACGAATTGACAATTTTACTCTCCGTCGGGCATACGTTTACGCTATCTGATGATATGTGACCGGGCATTTTATTTCAGAGGAGTAATTCTTACCTTCTACTTGGGTCGACTTCCATTGCATTGTCAATGCCCCTCGATCGTATCTCGAACGTAGGCTCTTCAACAGACGTTTTGCGGACGGTGAAATTCGCAGAGCTCTGCTGGTTCAGTCGGGTTGTTACGTTCACCTGCCACACGTAGTTCGTATTTTCCGTCAAGAGACTGGTGGCGACGACTAGCGAGTCGGTGTTCACCTCTGCCACGAAAAGAAACAAAATGGAAATTATAATTAAATAAATACTCTGCAATTACTATTATTTTTTGTATTGAAACATATTGTTGATTGAGAGCATGAACATGACATAAAGAAAGGCATCGATTATAAAAGCAAGGCAATATATTCGCGATTGTACTAGTTTTTGAATTTGTAAAGCAGTTTCATCAACTGAGGTTGCCTACCCCGTATTTTCTCAGTCAGAACAGTTCATGGTGGTTTCAAAACATTGATAATTTCCATTATTAGAATATACCTAAGAGTATTATATAACAAGTAAAAACAAGCGTAAATTCCAGTTGCGTTTCGTTGCCCGTTAACACTAATGCAAGTCAAAATATTTGAGATTTTCAACTCATCAGATTTGCGCATTTTAGTTAGTCATGATCTGACTTACAATTAATTACAACGTTACGGTCGATTACTCGATTGCATCTCTTTCTGCATCGGGGACCTCATCTTATTCCCATGTTTTTACTGATACTTACAGAAACCAAACTTTTTGCTCATATTTAGTTCACCTTTAAAAAGAATATCAAGTGAGGATTTCATAGATCAAATTGTACTTTTTTGTAGTAAGTGGCGTAGGACGTGGTCGGGCGGATTGAGGACATTATTGTGGAGGACACGAAAGGTTTCTTAATTTGTTAATAAGACTGCATTATAATGTGTTTTTATTGAGATTTGGGGTAAAATATATTGGGGGCGCGCCCCCACCCCACGCCCCCCCCCCCCCCCCCCCTCGGCGCCTCGCCACCATATTTACTCACTGTTCGCCTCTGTCAACGCAGTGCTAATCGGAATGCTGGCAGATTGGCTCAACAACGACCACGTGTAGGTCAGACCACGGGAACCTCCCCCGGTGGATCTCAGCGCCGATAGCTTCAGTAGTCCGCATGCGGGTACGGTGGTTGGGCCGTGGAGTTGGGCGGACGGCTTGATGGGGTTGATCGGGGCGTCGACGGCGATGGAACCGCTGGCTTCCCGCGAGAACCGCTGCCTGACCGACCTGATGCCACCGGGAAGCAGAGTGATGTCATCACCTGAAGGGGAAAAAGGGTGTTAGATGTTGGTAACATTTTGAGTAGTCTATTTCACTAAAAAATGGAGTGGTCAGTGGAACACCCGGCGGAATATATTATACTACGCACAAAAAGTTCCGCAATCGACGTTTGCGCATTAATAACTTTTCTATTACGATATTACCATTAATAAATTTGGTATCATTGGAAAGCGTGAATTCTCCCCTTTACATTGATGTAACATTTGCTATGAATGTTTTATCATGGAATGTGCATTGCATCCGAATGTAGGGCAAAGTAAAAAATGAAAAGTGTGCCTTTCTTTTGTTTGAAGATTAAAACGTGGCTTGAATGCATGACCATCTCACCCCCATTCAAGCCAAGGAAGGCACACTGTTGACAAAATCAGTGCATTTTCCAACATTTCACTTTTGACTTTGCCCTACATTTGGATTCAATGCACATTCCATGATAAAATATTCATAGCAAATGTTATATCAATATAAAGGGGAGAACTTACGCTTTCCAATGATACCACATTTATGAATGGTAATAGCGTAATAGAAAAGTAATTAATGCGCAAACCTCGATTGCGGAGCTTTTTGTGCGAAGTATATTTACTAATTTTCCTGTCTATATAGACCATATCATTGTGATTTAATTTTAAAAAGCATAATAGAATTGAACAAAACATGTTGTGCCATCCTGTCGAAAATATTGATATAATTATATACATGTAGTCTGAATGAATACTAATTATCTGTTTACGCTATAGTCTGAATGAATACTAGTTTTGTCTGCTGAGACGTTTAATATAACATGCTTGTTCACTGAACATCATTCTCGTCTCCACTGCCTCTTTAATTTAAGTTGTTCTTGGTGCTTTTGAGTGTCAGTTTTGTGAACAGTGACTTTGTCCTAGTGTTTTGAGATATTTTGGAGGTGATTAATTTCAAATCATTTTTTGCTAACGAACCTGTATTGATGTTAGTGTCATGCGGGAGATTAACAATGAGTTTCCTCGGGTTCTTCCACGAGCAAGTAGCCGAACTCCCGAAGAGCCCGATCGTCGCCTGGTCGAAGATACCCGAACAGTCCCGAGTGTCCGAAGTCTGCGCAGCACCTCTACTGAACAGTACGACGACAGAGTCCGCTGTAGGGGCAGGTTTGTGTACAAACAGAATAAAGCACCGATTAAAGGGAAATACAAACGAACAAAGAATTAATTTTAAGGGATCTAGTAACTTTGTTGATATGTGCAAAAGGTGATAAATGGTTGGTACAATGTATATTGTTGTTATCTGATAAGTCCACAGGGTATTGTGTGAACATTTCAAGTCAAATAAACGTTATTTGGCCGAGTAATGAGCAAAAATGCAAAGTAATATACACAAACTCATTGCACTCACATTGTACACGGTTTTCGCGATCCGTTGGATTATTTGACATCTGAAAACTTCAATCGTAAATATCTTTTGAACGAAAGGGAAATTTGAAAAACCGAAACCTGTCGCATGATTTTATTGTTAATACGAATACAACAAGGTAAGAGGGAACCGCTAGAATTCCAATTGTATTTCGAGGATTTGGACAATATTACTAAGTCCCTTTAAGGTGATCGGTTAACTTTCAACCAAACAATCTTGAAGCTTTCATATTTTCTTATATCTTGTTGTTTGGCGTATTATAACCCCCTCACAAAAAGTACCGCAATTTAAGTTTGACCGTTGATATATCATTAAGTTGTACTGTATAATGAACCTACTCGAATTTGATATAAATGACAAACTGTTTATTCTCCTTTACATCGATGCCTCATTTGCAATGATTATTTTTATGTCATTATGGAAAGTGCAGTAGAACATGCTAGTCATATTTCACAGGTGTAATATAGTAAAAACAGTTTCTGGTAATTTCCGTCGTTTTGGTAGCGACGTGTAATGTCATCGCTTTTCATTGCTGTTGGTAATGGTTCTAAACAATGTCAGGCAAGCCATACATGTTGTGACCTAGCTTTTGCTAAGAAGGCAACCCACTACCAGCTGACTTTAGGGGCGAATCAAAGGCAAACGGTTAGGAACAAACGATGTTATACAAACAAATTAACATCACTACTTCGGTACTATAAAAACATTAGTTTACAGACTTACAAGCGTCGCCGAGGCGGGCGCTGGTCATTTTCGGCGCCGACGCGTAGGTCGTGAAGGTCTCACACTGACCAGCGGGGGCGCTGTTCGTCCGGAGAGGAGTCTCACCGTCTATGGACAGACAGAGGCTGATTTGCATGGATTCTTGACCGCAGAACAGAACATCCATGGTCAGTTTGGTCGCAGAGGCGAAGCGGACGTTAGTCACTCGAAGGCTGCGCCCAAAGCGTTGCCGGAGTTTGTCTGGTAATATAAAAAAGGAGCAACAATAAAAACAAAACATATTGTATATAATTATATAGAGAGGTTTACCTAAAGTACCAGGTATAGGGAATACCTTCTAGCCAGGCGCTCGGCATGTGTAGAACATGTAGAATAGAGTCATGTGGGACAACAATATAATAAATGTTATGCAGGGCCCGCAGGAAGAGGGGTGTTCGTCACTGAAGTGGCATCCCTGGCTAAATAACCCATTAGTATTTCCAGTATGATTATTCAATTTGTTTTCTTCAAATTGCATTCATTTCCACAATCTGATATAAAAAGTTACAAACAGTACACAAAATGAAGTTTTAAGCAAAACAAGCGGAATCGTTAAAACACAAACATCAGTAAAGTGTTCAAATTAACATAGGCCGGATTGCCTTTCAAATGCCGATTACCATGAATATAACCTGGAAATTACATGTCAAGATAAAGGATACAAAGTCATCACACAAAGACAAAAACAAGAAGGGACAAAAACGTATAATTGTGTGTGTACGGAAGAGGCAAGGCATGTATTACATAAGCAGAACATGTACTAATTACTTATCTAAAAGCTGACACTAATATTGTTTTTTAAAAGCAGAAAGACTTTTGGTGCATTTTAATATTTCAAGTAAAGAGTTCCAAAGAGTTGGTACTTTCAAGTTAACCGTGCATCTGTTATATAGCATCAACTCACCATCACCACCACGGGCGAACGGAATAGCCGGGAGTAAGGACGGATCCGTCATAAAAGCGCTTAAATCTTCCAGGAAGATCTCCTCCCTCTCATCTGCCGTGGTCCCGCCTTCTCCGTCAGCGGCTCCTTCGCCAGTGACGTCACCACCGTCTTGGTCAATGACGTCACCACCCCCTGCAGCGTCTCCGGTCATCGCGGCGTCGTCACCTGTTGCTTGTGGATTTAAAGAGATAGTACGGTTTTGGTTGAGAGGGCGCTTCAGAAAAGAATTTCCCCAAATATCAAATACTTGAAAAGTTTTCTGAGCGTTCATGAAGAAGTAAAGTATATAAACGATCGAAACGGTAGATGTTTGAAGGGAAAGTACCCTTTTTGTTGAGAGTGCGTTTCGGTGAAATAATTTACCTGAGCGTTATTGAATAAAATATAAGTGAGTTATTTGAAAAAGTTCGTTCTTTTAAGAAAAAGTAGCTGCTGTATAATCAAAGTGGTTCTGAAATAGCTAAAATATCCATTAATACATTCGATTGGAATAACAAGTGGGTCCTACATTTAGTCGATAATTTAAGAAAATGTTTAAACGCAAAGTCTTCGAAGTATAGCAAAGTGGCCTTTAAGTTTTGTTTAAGTTTAATTTAAAATCCTTATAAAAATCATATTCACAATTTGTCATAAAAAGGTTGAAACTTTCACTTGTCTGAAGGGCGCCCTCTGTGGCTGGTGTTTAAATGAAATTAGCCTTAGCCCTATTTAGCCGTTTATAATTATGTTTTTTTTTTTTACAATTCAAGTATGGTTAAATAATAGCTATTAGGTTTCAATGATAATGTACAAGTTGTATTTACTAAACTGACCAACTGGGTCCATATTCATAAAAGCCCGGAAGGTTAGTTACATGCTAAGTCTAATTGAGATCATACATTTTAGTGAGCAACAAGTAATTTTCCTGGTTCCCAACTAGGTTAACTGCACTAGCAGTAGGTGCCTACTCTGTTAAAGGGGTAGTTCAGTTTTTGTATAGAGGGCGCTGCACGAAATATTTTGTTCGTGAGATAATAAAAACTGAGTGTAAAACTTGAAAGAGCATACAATTTTAATGGCAGAATAAACTTTATTTGATCAAAATCGGTTCGGAAACGGCTGAAATATCAATAAATATATCCGACCGTAATAAATCTGGGGCCCAGATTTATTCGATTATTTTTCACAAAATTTAAAAAATGCTAACACTTTTTGAAACATTTTCAAAAGAGGTTTTTAAATAGTTGTTGATGATTTCTCTATTTAATCATTATTTCAACAAAACATCACATGCATAATTTTGTATGAAAAATGGTAATAACCAATGTTTCTTTAGAGAGTGCCCTCTTGTGTTTTAATGGCTCTTTTTTTTAATGTTATGGGTCCCAAAAATGAATATGGTGGCCCCAAATAAAGAAAAAACATTGTTACAAATTATGTTACAATAATTTGTAGTAATGTTGCCCATCCGGTCCAGTGGAAATAAGCATCAATAAAGTTAGGTGGCCCGAAACTTATTTGTAGTTACCCCGGGCCAGCGGGCCTGCATGAGTTTGCTAAATGGACTCTACAGTAAGTGCACAATCCTGAAGGCAAGGGATTACATAAGTAAATGTATCGGTCTACCTGTAGCGCCTGGCTGACCTTCGACGTTGGCGTCGCCCGCCGTTTCGCTGGTCCCCAGGATGGTGAACGAAAGCGGGATCCTCGTGCATTTCGCGCCGCTCATGGGGTCAGGCAAAGTGGCTTCGGTGACGTTGATTCGCAGACCTGGCACACGGTAGACTATAAAAAGGAAGGAGATACAGAAATAAAACATTAACATCATTGATGCTAACACGCTTCTGGAATGCTCTCTAGGCAGTGGAAAATGGGCACATAGACGGTGTAAAGCCTATTTCTGAAGACGGTATTTGTATGGGAACATGTATTTTATGACAAGGGGGTGTTGCAGAAAAAAAAGCTGCAATCTATTGTAAAATTGCAATTAATTGCAATTTAAACAAATATGCCTAAATGCGTAAATGTGATTGGGTTAGTACTCACATTTTCTGACTCGAAATGTATCGCAATTTTACAATATTGTAAAAGATTGTGGTATTTTATACGGTAGGTTTATTTTCTTATGTATCTATATTATTGTACTGTGATTCTTTGCTCTGTGTTTATTTGTATAGTGCCCTGCATAATTATGATCTAGGCATTTTCTTTTGTATTATTTTTGTTTCCTTTGATGACATTTATGTATTCAATAAAGTGATGTTAAAAAAAAAACTGTCTGCAACACCCCCTCGAATATAGCGAAATTGCCGGTATTAGTGAACTTCCCATTGATAAAGGCAAGAGTCGCGATGGAATTTTGACATTATATTGACACAATGATGAAGCTTGTGCAAATATTGACAATGAATATACCATTATAGTCCCATAACCTTGCTTTCATTGGTGACTATTGCATTCATTCACGAGTTCATGCATCCACACGTGGTCTACTTATCGGGAGGAGTCCTCAGATAGTGTCAGTGAGCTTAAAGTGATTTGTTAATTATTCGAAGTGAGCTTAAAGGGGTAGTACAGTTTTGGTAATAATAATAATAATAATAATAGTCGTTTCTTATATAGCGCAATCTTACAATTAAGTCTCAGTGCGCATAAATGAAAGAGAGAGAGAAATAGAAGCGTATTTGAGCAAAGATAAAATAATAGAAACTTACAATTCATTAACAAACAAAAAAGCCTTTAAATTGGCTCGAAATTGATGCTCTGTATCAGATTGTCTAATATAGGCTGATCTTTAGTAACCAAAACCTGCACAATAACATTACAAACTAATATGTATAACTCTACCATGCTCGAAAGGTATATACAATTACAAACGACTAAGTAAAAAACCTGTTATTATTCAAGAAGAGCCATTTAAACACAAAAGGGTGCTCTCTTAAAAAGCATAGGTTTTAACCATTTGTCATACAAAATTGTCCATGTGATGTGTTAATAAATTACTGATCAAATTGAGAGATCATCAACAACTATTTAAAAACCTCTTTTGAAAATTTGTGAAAAAGTGTAAGCATTTTTGTAATCAAAAAACAAAATTATCGAATTAATCTGAGCCCCAGATTTATTCCGATCGGGTATACTTATTCATATTTTAGCCATTTCTGAATCGATTTTGATAAAATGACATGTATTATGTCATTATAATTGTATGCTCTTTCGAATTTTACACTCGGTTTTTCATTATCTTAAACAAAAATTATTTCGTGCAGCAAAATTGAACTACCCCTTCAAAGTGATTCATTAATTCGTCAGAAGATTGTTGACATATTATGGTTGTGGTAAGTAAAGACTAGGGGGATGTTTCACAGAGATTCTAAGTTGAACTTAACTCTAATTTGGAGTTAAAAAGAATGAAAACCAACTAGTTTCTTTGAAAAATCGTTGTAAAAGTCCTTTTCCAAAGGCATAAAATGCTGATTCGAATCATTAATATTTTATATTATCAAGGACATCTCATGTTCTTGATGCAACATTTATGAAAAGTCTAAAATTCTTTCTGTTTTGCTTTTGATTATATTGTATTCCAAGGCTACAAATGGCTTTCCATAATGGTTAGGTCCAACTTAGAGTTAAGTTCAACTTAGGATCTTTGTGAAACACCCCCCTGGGCCTATAGTCATACAACCCTGCTAGCTTAGTTTCAAGCTAATTGTATTTCAAATGATGCAGTGTACATTAGTGTGCTGAAAACAGTTTTTCCTAGTCCCCAACTAAGATTAGCTGTGTAAGCCTTTAGGAACCCACTATTTAAGTTAAACCTTGTTAGGAACTAAAATATAATGTGATTAATTTTCTTAGCCACGTCATCCAAAATTGACTTAGCATGCAGCTAAGCTATGACAGGCTTGTATGAATATGATGTGGTATGGGCCTGTTCACGTATTTTGTACGATTATACAGGAAGTGACATTCTTAAAGGGGTAGTATAGTTTTGGTAAGGCTGAATTTTAGTAACCAAACCTGGACAGTAACATTATAAACTAATAGTTATAACTCCACCATGCTCGAAAGGTATACAAAATTCCAAACGACTAAGTAAAAAGCCCGTTATCATTCAAAAAGAGCCATTAAAACACAAGAGGGCGCTTTTTTTTAAAAAACATTGGTTTTAACCATTTTTCATACAAAATTATGCATATGATGTTTTATTGAAATAATGAAATAGAGAGATCATCAACAACTATTTAAAAAACGCTTTTGAAAATTTTTGAAAAAGTGCAAGCATTTTTTAAATTTAAAAAAAAAATCATGTAATTATTTGGGCCCCAAATAATTATAAGATCAGATATATTTATTGATATTTCAGCCGTTTCTGGGTCGATTTTGACCAAATAAAGTTTATTCTGCCATTAAAATTGCATGTTCTCTCAAATTCGACACTCAGTTTTTCATTACCTCATTAAAAAATTGTGATGTGCAGCGCCCTCTCTACCAAAACTAAACTACCCCTTTAAACATTTGTTTTTGGTCTGCTGACCTCTTGGCAGTTTTAGTAGGAATCACGCATTTTCAAATTATGATGAAACATTTATGAATATCAATCTGCTTGTGAATATGACACAAATTTAACTCCAACTAAGCCGAATGGCAAAACCTGACATGAAACGCAAATAACATACAGGTAAGATTCGTCATGGAATTTGACAGTTAACACATCATGACGAAGCCGATGCAAATATTCTATATGAAGACCAAAGCGCCATGATTTCTTGGAGTATGCGTCACCAAAAAATGTCGATGCCTAGACCGAGACCACTGGTTTAGTTGTGTAAGCAATGAGGGGAGGGGGGGGGGGGGGGGGGTTGTCGTCAACAAGACCAATAATTGCCCAAGACAACAGGTTTAGATGGCCGAGACCATTTTGTGGACCTTTCTGAATTTCCGCGAGTGCGTTGACGATTACGCACCCCCCTACAATTGGCTACGGGCCTGATATGTGAATGGGGATGAAGGGCATGAACAGATGAAGGGCGGGTATTGTCTACCCATCATCATATTGATACACGTCACTCAATAGAGGGATGAAGCCAAGCCTTGCATTCATCTAGCACATCATATTTATGTCAAAATCTTAGTCGTCATCATCATTTTTAACAAAATTATTGTACATTGTAAAAGGATAGTTAATGTCCAGCAACCGTTTGCAGGATGCGCTTCTTAGTTCAAATTATTTTAGAGTGCTATATAGGATCCGATTCATGGTGATGATTCGTGCAATTTATAATCTCAGTGTGGACACAGTGATGTTTTTTAACTTGAATTTGAACGACGAATATCGGTATCTATCATTTTTGTTTTAATAAACAGACGTTCACGAACGGGGACGAGTGTATGAAGGCGAAAGGCTCGCACAATACATCACTTGACATGAGAATGGGGATGACGGGAAGTTATTGTTCAGCCATCATTATTTTTTATTACGGTTTTATTACTGCACGCCGGGCATAATCATAATCATCTCATAAACACTCATGTCATATACTGAAACGTCAAAACATGAGGAAAATATATATAATGAATCATAAATTCCAGCAATCTTGAGCAGAATAGGCTTCCTATAGTTAATACATTTCTATCATAATTTCCCGAAATCGTTTGTAGAATGAACTTCTTAGTTCAATCATTTCAAATGGTATGATCACATGAGGGGGTGGTCCCCGCAATTAAACATCTAAGTGCGGACGCGGAGAACTTTTTTATTTGCACGAAGAATATCGGTATTAATTAATTTTTAAGATAAACAGACGTTCACGAACGGACGGGAATGATCTCAAACAATCGCAAAGCGCTCGCACAATACATCACTTGACATGTGAATGGGGAGGGCATTGTTTACCCATCATTATCTAATTTATTACGGTGTATTAATACACGCCACTCAACTGAGGGATACAGCCAAGTCTAGTCTTCATATATCACATATTTAAGTCAAGCTATTACTATGATGGCGGTCTCCTGCTTTTACGTGCTTCTCTATTACTTTATTGTTTGTACTATATTGCATTTATTACAAATACTTTAAAATGTAACGTACAATAATGATTAGTAATTGTTTTCAAAAAGGCAGGCATAAACAGTTAACCCCCCCCCCCCCCCCCCCCGAAAAAAAAAAGAAGTCCTTATCATCAGTTTCAAATCTTTATAGAACATACCTTTGACTCTTGTTTTGGCAATCGTTTTATGTAGAATGTACTTCTAAATTCAATAATTTCAAATTGTATAATTATTTGTGGTGACTGGGGATCCCCACAAATGACCATTTAAGTGTCGTCGCGGTTAATTTCCTTTACACGACGAATGGATCATAATTTCCCGAAATCGTTTGTAGAATGTTCTTCAAAATGGTAAAATTATTCGTGGGGATGGTCCCCGCAATGAAACATCTGAGTGTGGACACGGTGATTTTTTTTCTTGAACGACGATTATCGGTATGTATTAGTTATTTCGATAAATTACCGACGTTCATGAACGGGGATGAGTAGTATAGGCGAAGCGCTCACACAATGCATCACTTGACATCATTATCTATTACAGTGTATTGAAACATAATTATTTTGGTCAAATCATTAGTGTCGTTATCATCAGTTTAAAACTGTCAAAGAATATATCTTGGAACATAATTGTTCGCAATCACTCATTTCAAGTTGTCTAATTATTTATGGTGATGATCCTCGCAATTGACCATGCATTCTCAGTGTGGACACAGTGGTTTATGTTTGGTTTATTTACACGAAGAATATCGGTATATATGCATTAATTATTTCGATAAATTACGGACGTTCATGAACGTGGTAAAGTACTAAAGCGACACGCTCACACAATGCATCACTTGACATGTGAATGGGGATGAAGGGGGGTGGGGCATTGTAAAGCCATCATTAATTATTACGGTGTATTAATATTATACACGCCATTCAAGCTAAGTATGGACACAATGATACTCACTTTACTTCAACGACGAATATCGGTATTAATTCATTATTTAGACAAATTACGGACGTTCAGGAGCGGCATGAGCGTGGACGAGTATAGAAAGCGAAGCTCTCACACAATACTTCTTTTTGGTTCCCCCATATTTCACGTTATGTTAATTACAAACAAATTGTTGATTATGTAATATTTTATTGTATATTAGTCTACAATTTATTTATTTAATTGTATTTCGTTTATGAATGTATTGTTTGTTTGTATCATTACTTGTTCAACATTTATTTGTGAAATATGGAAATAAATTCAAATCAAATCATATATCACGATGGGACGTTGTTGTTTAGCCATCATTATTTATTTATTAATGCACGCCACTCAAATTCGGGGATGTAGCATACATTCATGCTGGCACATGGCAAGATTTTCCCCATAAACGGACAGTTTCTTCATCAAAGGGATCTAGTAACATTGTCCAAATTCTCAAAATCCAATTTAAATTCTATAGCGGTTCCCCCATACCTTGTTGTATTCGTATTAACAACATAAGCATGGGACAGGTTTTTTTATTTTTTTATTTCCCTTTCGTTAAAAAGATATTTACGATTGAAGTGTTCAGATGTTAAACTATCCATTGGGTAGTTGTAACCGTGTACAAAGACAGTGCAATGAGTTAGTGAATATCACTTTGCATTTTTGCTCATTACTTGGCCATATAACGTCCATTTAACTTGAAATGTTCACAAAAGCCCAGTGAACATATCAAATAACAACAATATACATTGAATCAACCATTCATCACTTTTTGCACATGTAAACAAGGTTACTAGATCCCTTTAATGAATTATTTAGACAAACGTCGGCGGACATTTGACTTACAATCGTGTGTGCCTGAGCGAAATGCACACACAATACAGCCTCACTTGTTGATCACGTTGATATTGGAATGGGAACGCATCCTTTAGCCATCATCATTTTGTTACGGCATTATTACACGCCAATCAAGCAGCTATTGACGTTATATTAAAAAAAAGTAAAGCAATTGAGGGCTGTGTGTGTTATGGAAATCGTCACGAATCTAAAATCTTGGTAAAGCCCCCGCCCAACTCCCCCCCCCCCCCCCCCCCCCAAGCTAAGTGTGGGACCAATGATTTTCTCTTTACTTCAACGGTGCATATCGGTATTAATTAATTATTTGTATAGATAAATGGACGTTCGGGAACGGAGTTGAGTACGAAGGCGGATCGCTCGCACAATACATCATTTCTTGAAGCTCCCTCTCAACCAAAACTGTATTATCCCTTTAAAATAGATAATGTCGAGTTTAATCATGTTATACTCGGACAGAAACCAGAATAATGCTATGTAGTAGCAGAGCAATGACTGGGTTACATTATTAATTATTGAGATAAACGGTCGATCACAACCAAGGCCCAGCCATGCAAGGTTTGGCATGTGAATGGGCGCATTGTTCAGTCATCATTACTCGTTATGGCCCTTTGGTCCACGCTATTCAGGCTATTTGCCGGTTCGACGTCTCTAATTAATATAACGCGTATCAACAATTGAGAGATGACTATTAAAGGTACACTTGCGTATTGGTACTTCCCGAAATGCCCCTTGACACTAAATTGGTTGGTTTTAATTCCAGTTGAAATTTCATTGAATAAAACATGCGAACTGAGAATCATTCCCTTTCGAATGCTCTCATAGTTGTACAATTGTATGTCAACATATTTTGTTTATTAGTCTCCCCTGCCGGGGGAAATCTTGACTTTTTAGAAGAAAACAAATATGCTTATACACTTCTTTGAACAAAATCAAAATATGTTTTTAAATAGTTGTTGATGATATCTCTATCTAATCATTATTTTAAAAACATCACATGCACAATTTTGTATGATAAATGGTTCAAACCAATGAGTTTTTAGAAATCGCCCTCTTGAGTTGTAACGGTTCTTTTTGAATGATAACAAGGTTTATACTATAAGTTTGTACCGCAATGGTGCAGGATTTGGTTAAGGTTTGACCAAACCTCAACTATCCCTTTAATGTATTATAGACATACACGATCGCGCATCACTTATTGTCATGGCATTGGGTGCGTGTCCAGTCTCTTTGGCATACCTAAAATATGATATTATATTTTGAAATATAGTGTCTCCTTGGTAGACCTAAAATCTACTCTTCATTACTGTTTGACAGTATACAATTACATAATTATACTCACTTTGTTACTTTTAATAACAGTGAACTTAAATCTCAACTTTTGTAAGAAAGTAAACATTGTATTTGGAACATAATGTAAAAAAAAAAAACATCTCTGATAATTTTTAGAGAAATCATACCGATATTTACCAATGTTCACATGCAAAAAATCAGTTCATAGGCAGTGAAGTAGCTACAAAGGAGGGGTGGGGGGGGGGGGGGGGGCAATAGACGACATAATTATGGATAATATTAAAACAATACGCAGAATATGCAATGGTTCCACACAACTTAACCCCTTGTGTGCTTTGAGTTCCATTTTTGCTCGGAAGTCAGTCGATATATAATTCGAAGTCCAGACCTTCACTTTAATATAATTTTATTTTTTGACATTTTTAATCTTCATGTTATTACATTTTTAATCGCATTATAAAATAACTGCTCCACCGAAACCACACAATTTATGTATGTGGTAGAAAATAATTATATAAATACCCTGAATGTAAGACTACCTCCAAGAAGTCATCGATTTATAACGTTTCTATTTATACGTCGCCATGGCCTCACTGGAATTTTTAATATCGCTCGCTGCGCGTTCCATATACCATGTAATACATGAAGAGCTTCGTTCCAAAAGGCGATAAATCCACTTTCCATCAAAATCGAATTATTGATATGCGTAGCTATCTAAGAAATGAAAAATGTAGGAAAAATTGCACAATCAACCTCAACATATGGAATGTTCTATGTTCATATTCATATAAGCGTGTGTATAAAGTTGGACAAAGATGCTTTTCTCCCAAATGTTTTTTGCTTACGAATATAAGTTAGAAATCAGCTTAGATTTTCTCATAATTTTCCGTGTACAAACTAGACTTATGGCAATGATTTAGCGATGCTTTGCATTTGTATTTACTTGGTCATAATTTGACATGGAACTTTTACAAAAGATCACAGAGTGGACATATCAGATCTAAGAAATAACAACTTTTCCGGCCCTTTGTCATTGTTGGCACATGTCAACATGATGATAATTACGTGGAAAGCGTTATATCAAATAAAGTATATCATTATTAATAATAATATTAGTAGTAACAGTAGTAGTAGTAGTAGTAGTAGTGATTTTTGTTCACTTTTTTCACTTTTTTCACTGATACATTTTCACTTGGCAGCCCAAGGGGGGGGGGGGGGGGGTCAAACCCCTAACCCCCCCCCCCCCCCCCCCCCTGGATCCTCCACTGGTAGTAGTAGTAGTAGTAGTAGTAGTAGTAGTAGTAGTAGTAGTAGTAGTAGTAGTAGTAGTAGTAGTAGTAGTAGTAGTAGTAGTACACGGTGTGCACACTCTCCACCCCCTTGGGAGCATTCCCAGTCAAAAGAGTCAAAGCTCATAATTATGCAATTCTATGCTACAAATTATATCAAAACTAAGTTAACTCTGCTGAACATTGTCAAATATTAAAATGAAAATGGTATCAAATATAAGCAAATGAAAAGTGAATTTGTACACAGTTGTAATGAAGATCACATTTTTATTTTGCTTCACCAAGTGAAGGGCTTTGGTATCATGTTTGTTTTAAAAATGTGTTTTTTATATGTAATGGTTAATATTAGCTAGTTATGTATGAAAACAAAAATGTTGGTTGATCTGACTTACCCACTGTTGACATCACCTGACCGTCATCTCCATCACCCACGTCTCCTCTCCCACCAAGATGTTCTACTATGTCCACTTCCTCGCACCCTGATTTTGGTCCTCTCCACCTGACTGGACAAGTTCCCGATCGCCTGGGTTGAGCCTGCTCCTCTCCGTCTTCGCGATCCGTCGAAACACGTTCCACTCCGACTTCACCCTCCATCTGGTCACGCCCACCTAACTGAGTGTCTCCTCCTCGCCAAGTTGAGTCTGATCTTCGCGATCCGTCGGAAACACGTTCCTCCTCCCTCATCATTCTCGATTTGGTCACGCTCAACCTAACTGAGTGTCTTCCCCCGCGCTCTAGTGAGTTCTGATGTGCTCCACCTTCTCGGTCGGTCGGAACTTGTTCACCATCTGCAGTTCCATCATTTCCGTCCCCCTCCGTTTCAAGTCGGGACTCTTCTTGAGGGAGTTCGCCGCGATCGCTATCCGTTACACGGGATGCTTCGTCCAATGGTTGGCAAGCTCACCATCATTACGGTCAACAGTCCTCGGCAGATTCCCCTTCTTGCGCGATGATCGACGGCTTTTTCAGTGGCGTGCGATCCTTTCACCTTTGTCTGTGCTTTCCTTGGCTATGGTGTCATCGGTGTTTTCCGTCCTCCGTTTCGCGATGTGCAGCTTCCATCAGAATATTTTTCTTTCTCTTCATGGTGTTAGGTCCATCGACTTGTTCATCAAGATGTTCGTCTGTTTCAGTCATGGAAGGCTGTTCAGTGGCGTGCGATCCTTCACCTTGTCTGTGCTTTCCTTGGCTATGGTGTCATCGGTGTTTGCGTCCTCCGTTTCGCGATGTGCAGCTTCCATCAGATATTTCTCTTTCTCTTCTGGTGTTAGGCCATCGACTTGTTCGTCAAGATGTTCGTCTGTTTCAGTCATGGAAGGCTGTTCAGTGGCGTGTGATCCCTCTCCTGTGTCTGTGCCTTCCTTGGCTAGGGTGTCATCGGTGTTTGCGTCCTCCGTTTCGCGATGTGCAGCTTCCATCAGATATTTCTCTTTCTCTTCTGGTGTTAGGCCATCGACTTGTTCATCAAGATGTTCGTCTGTTTCAGTCATGGAAGGCTTTTCGGTGGCTATTGATCTCTCTCCTGTGTCTGTGCTTTCCTTGGCTAGGGTGTCATCGGTGTTTGCGTCCTCCGTTTCGCGATGTGCAGCTTCCATCAGATATTTCTCTTTCTCTTCTGGTGTTAGGCCATCGACTTGTTCATCAAGATGTTCGTCTGTTTCAGTCATGGAAGGCTTTTCGGTGGCTATTGATCTCTCTCCTGCGTCTGTGCTTTCCTTGGCTAGGGTGTCATCGGTGTTTGCGTCCTCCGTTTCGCGATGTGCAGCTTCCATCAGATATTTCTCTTTCTCTTCTGGTGTTAGGCCATCGACTTGTTCATCAAGATGTTCGTCTGTTTCAGTCATGGAAGGCTTTTCGGTGGCTATTGATCTCTCTCCTGTGTCTGTGCTTTCCTTGGCTAGGGTGTCATCGGAGTTTGCGTCTTCAGTTTCATCGTGTGTACCTTCCATCAGATATCTCTCCTTTTCTTCTGGTGTTAGGCCATCGACTTGCTCATCAGTTTGTCCGTCTGTTTCAACCATCGAGGGCTTTTCGGTGGCTAGTGATCTCTCACCTGTGTCGGTGTCTTCCTTGACTTGGGTGTCATCGGGGCTTGCGTCCTCAGTTTCATGGTGTGTACCTTCCATCAAATATTTCTCCTCTTCTGCAGTTTCCCGTGTTTGAGTCGGATCTTGGTTGTCGGTTTCAATTCCAGTATCCGTTTCGGCCATTTTCTCCGCTTCAGCAGTTTCACCCACGAGTGGTTCCTCCCGTGATTGAGTCGGATCTTGGTTGTCGGTTGCAATTCCAGTATCCGTTTCGGCCATTTTCTCCGCTTCAGCAGTATCATCCACGATTGATTCATCCCGTGTTTGAGTCGGATCTTGGTTGTCGGTTGCAATTCTAGTATCCGTTTCGGCCATTTTCTCCGCTTCAGCAGTATCATCCACGATTGGTTCCTCTCGTGTTTGAGTCGGATCTTGGTTGTCGGTTGCAATTCCAGTATCCGTTTCGGCCATTTTCTCCGATTCAGCAGTATCATCCACGATTGGTTCCTCTCGTGTTTGAGTCGGATCTTGGTTGTCGGTTTCAATTTCAGTATCCGTTTCGGCCATTTTCTCCGTTTCAGCAGTATCATCCACGATTGGTTCCTCTCGTGTTTGAGTCGGATCTTGGTTGTCGGTTGCAATTCCAGTATCCGTTTCGGCCATTTTCTCCGATTCAGCAGTATCACCCACGATTGGTTCATCCCGTGTTTGAGCCGGATCTTGGTTGTCGGTTGCAATTCTAGTATCCGTTTCAGTCATTTTCTCCGCTTCAGCAGTATCATCCACGATTGGTTCCTCTCGTGTTTGAGTCGGATCTTGGTTGTCGGTTGCAATTCCAGTATCCGTTTCGGCCATTTTCTCCGCTTCAGCAGTATCACCCACGATTGATTCATCCCGTGTTTGAGTCGGATCATGGTTGTCGGTTGCAATTCTAGTATCCGTTTCGGCCATTTTCTCCGTTTCAGCAGTATCATCCACGATTGGTTCCTCTCGTGTTTGAGTCGGATCTTGGTTGTCGGTTGCAATTCCAGTATCCGTTTCGGCCATTTTCTCCGCTTCAGCAGTATCATCCACGATTGGTTCATCCCGTGTTTGAGTCGGATCTTGGTTGTCGGTTGCAATTCCAGTATCCGGTTCGGCCATTTTCTCCGCTTCAGCAGTATCATCCACGAATGGTTCATCCCGTGTTTGAGTCGGATCTTGGTTGTCGGTTGCAATTCCAATATCCGTTTCGGCCATTTTCTCCGATTCAGCAGTATCATCCACGATTGGTTCCTCTCGTGTTTGAGTCGGATCTTGGTTGTCTGTCGCAATTCCAGTATCCGTTTCGGCCATTTTCTCCGCTTCATCAGTATCACCCACGATTGGTTCCTCCCCTGGTTGAGTCTGGTCTGGTTCAAGGAAACCATCTTGATACGGGTAGGCATCGACGAAAGATGTTCGCTGCGTTGCAATTCCGGTATCCGTTTCTGCCATTTTCTCCGCTTCGGCAGTATCATCCACGGTTCGTTCGTCCCGTGGTTCCTCCCAAGTCTGGTCTGGTTCAAGGAAACCCTCTTGAGGCGGGTCTGAGTCGACGAGAGCTGTTTTCTGTGTCGCACTTCTGGTGTCCGTTTCAACCATTCGGTCCGCTTCCTGGTTAGGGTCTTCCTCAGGCTCATCCAGTGTTGTTCCATCTTTTCCCGGTTCGAGAATCCCAGCTTGAAGCGGATCTGAAGCGTTAAGAGATGTTCGCTGTGTTGCATCCACTGTTGCATCAGCATCCTCAAGATTTCGTTCAGCTAAGGCTGCGTCCTCACGTTCAGCTCCTTCTTGGATAGGTTCTTCAGTAGCAGTTCCCAAAGCAGTGCCTGCCAAGGCAGGATCCTGGCCGAGGCATGTCGTCGAGAGTGCGACAGCGCACAGCAGAGCGATTTCCAACCGCATGCTGATTCCCGCCGAAAGGCAACTCACCAGGATCGCGAGACAAACACTCACAATTGTGTCAACTTATCAATTAGTAAAACCAACGCATAGAGATTAATGCAGGGTTGCATCCAATTGTACGTGTCTTGGCTATTTTCTAATCATCTACGTACGGAGGTGACAATAGTTAATGTCTGACTCTATATGGCAACTCACCAGGATCGCGAGACAAACACTCACAATTGTGTCAACTTATCAATTAGTAAAACCAACGCATAGAGATTAATGCAGGGTTGCATCCAATTGTACGTGTCTTGGCTATTTTCTTATCATCTACGTACGGAGGTGACAATAGTTAATGTCTGACTCTATATGGCGAGCCGTTTACTTGAATCATCTACGTACGGAGGTGACAATAGTTAATGTCTGACTCTATGGCGAGCCGTTTACTTGAAACTCTTCGATGCCGAGTAGCTCAATCCTATGTCAACTTTAATATCGCAATACAGAGACATAAGGCATAAGGCATAGGACATAAGTTTTCAGAAAGAAAGGTTAATGAAAAAATCCAAATGACGTACAAATGTTTGCGGTAGCAGTTCTGTAAATATGAATAAATAAGAGTCTGGAAAATAAAAACTTCACTTGGGGTCGGAATTTGTAAGAGAGTCGAACAGAATGCAGTTTAAGATTTCAGATGATGACCAACAAAAATTAGTAACAGATGTTCAAAAGATGCTGAAGCTAACAAGCTCTGAGAAATCGTGAAGTTCCGAGGAAGAAGTCGCACAGAATGAAGTTTTCAGAATACAGATGCTGACCCAAAAAGGTGTTTGAATACAGATGTTAAAAAGTTGTTGAAAACTTAAGAGATGAATATCGTTTAACGTTTGGGAAAGAAATCGCAATGAAAATGCCTTCCAGTTTTCATAATGCGGGTGATGAAAACAAAAACGAATGTTGGTTTGTAAAATATGTTGACGACAACAATCTCGAAAAATCGTTTAACGTAGATGCGATTAGATGATGAGTCTGGGAAGAGAAATCCAAACACTTCTCTGCCTTCTGTCGATAGGGAGGTCGTACGGAGTGATCCTCTCTGATCGGCAACCAGAACTCGAATGGACGCCTACCTCGATCACCTAGTAAGATATCCTTATTCGCGAAGATCGCTAGAAAAATTGGGAACGGCATCACAATTTTCTTACCCCAAACAATTATTCACCGAATTTCTCCACAAAAGAAAAAATGAATTACAGTTTATAGCCCGGGAAAGACGTCATCCATATTCGCTTTCGAAACAAAAAGGTAAATAATCAAATATTAATTGACTCGTAATGTGAGTTTTAATTATGTACATGGTTGAAACAAAGGGTATACGCTTCCGCCTGCACAACACGGCATTGTCCTCTAAAATAGACCATTTGGGTCTTCTTTGGTGAAGCAGTCCCTAGCATGCTTTGAAGATGAATAAAAGAAAACATATTGGTTTCCAAGGCAACGTACAAACACGCGCCTCATCATATCGTTTATAACTTATGAACTCGAAGCGATCATCATTGGAATAAAACATTGAAGAAACGTCCCTGGTATAATTGTTTAGATCTGTATCGCAATAACCATGACAATACTAGCATCGGCTGTGTCTTTTGTCTCAGTTCCGCAATGGATAAATTAAATCGTGATATTAATAATGATAGCTGATCATCATCAGGCCTTACAATCAAACTCATCTATTATGCGGAGGTTATCCTTAAAGGATGTCAAGCGCGAGTATATAGGTGGCGCTTTATGTAGTGCTCAGGCAGAGCCGTACATGGAAAGGTAGTTGCCATGTAATTGATAATCGAAGTAGTGGAGTCACATATTTTTTGTTATACCAAAGTCACGCTTCTAAACTCATAGTGATTTGATTTGGGCTTTTGGCAGTGGGTAGGATCGAGCTGGTCGGTTTGGTTCTTAGCAACCGCTAGACTAGAAATGTATGGCTTGCCCGACATTGTTTAGAACCATTGATCATGATAATGAATAACTCTGACGTCACCCTTCCATACACATCATAAGCCCACCGCACACAGAGCCGACTTGATCCGATCATTCAGTCAAGCTATAGGGTTCGTAGTTTCGCTCAGTCGGAGCCGATTCAACATGTTGAATCGGCCTCGTATAATCTCAGACTGGTTCTTGACTGGCAATACCGGAGTCCTGAGGCAACGCATACTGAGCCAAAGCGACTGGAAACCAGTCGGATCGGGTCGAGTCGGCTCTGCACGCCGCGCGCTCTGTAGTATACATAAATATGCTAAAGTGTTAAGTGGGTGGTGCGCGCACGTACGATTCTGCACGGTTCTAAAAGCATGGCACTGCCCTATTCACATTCCCGAATCTGAAAACACAGTCACTTTAATGAAAAGTCGCGCGATAGACAGGCTTGTGGTTTGTTGTTGTTAATTGTTTATTGGCGGTTCATTCAATTTGAATATTTTCGCCTGTGGTTTTTGTGGTTATTCGTCATGTTCGTTAGAAGTAGCCTTTGTGTCAGATGACGTTTTTCTTTTGTGTGTGCGTTCTATTTTTGCCATATGCATACGTGACATAAATTCTCGTATTTTTGTTTAAATATTGTCAAGCGTATTAACAATAACAGCATGCATGGAACAGGTTTCGTATTTTTTTCATATTTCAATTTCGTTAAAAAGATTCTACGATTGAATGACAACTGGATCGTCAACACCGTGCACAAAGTGACTGCAATGAGTTAGTGAATATCACTTTGCATTTTTGCTCATAACTCGGCCATATAACATCCATTTAACTTGAAATGTTCACACAACACCCAGTGGACATATCAGATAACAACAATTTATATTGTATCAACCACTCATCACTGTTTGCACATGTCAAAAAAGTTACTAGATCCCTTTAAGCAACAGTAACATTAATGGTTCAAATAAAGTTTATTCCAAATATAATGCCGGTTATTTGAATACTTTTACGAACATGATTAACACTCAAGAAAAGTTAGAATTTACAGTGTTCTGTTTTATCTATAGTGCGCACTTTAAAACTTGATACTTTTCTTCGTCAGGAATACCTCCTTTAACTGCTGAACTTCTTAGTTCTTTATTGTCATGAACATGACTAACACTCAAAGAAAAAACGAAATGATCCCTTAACCTTTTTGAAATTTAACAACAATCTCTAGGAGCTTTCACCCATCTCTTGTACATTGTGCGTAGGCTCATGGTAGAATAATTGAATTAACTGGGTTTGGGTCTTTAAAACATATCAAATGTCTCTCCTATTATGGAGATATTGAAGATTAAATTGAAAAGCGTTCCGGAACGTGCTTCGATTGTAGGCAAAGGTTTCATAGTTCGGATACGTCGATCGTTAGTTGTGCTAGATCATAACCATTCATTTTCCTTCCCAGTGTAGTGTTACTGTGTTAAAATGTGTATGATATAAACTAGGCATCAATAAAACAACACAAAACGAAATATTATATTTAGAAAGTAATTGTTTACTCGTCGTCATGGCATCAAGGATATAATATGCTGTGTGTAGTAGTATAACAACGAGAGGGCGGCAAACAGGGGCATAGCTACGGGGGGAGAGGGGCTGGGGCACGTACCCCCCCCCCCCCCCCGCCCCACCTCCACCCCTACACACACACACACACACACACACACACACACACACACACACACACACACATTTGCGGTGTCCCAGGTGACCCAGCTACTGGGGGTCATGGGCAAAATGTAAAATAAACTAAGAACAGTCAAACATTAAACACAATCATAGTCTAATATAGCGGCCATCTGAATATAGCAGCCAACCTGCCTATAGTACCCCCAAACAGTAGCGACCCCTTCAGAGGAAAACATAATTTGAACCTGCCTACAGAGCACGGGCGTAGACATGATATTGATACCCATTCTCTTATTGATCATGTTTATACTAATGTAAGTAATTGTGTCATTCATTCAGGCGTTATAGAAACTGACGTGTCTGATCATTTTCCTATATTTGCGGTATTTCAGCATCACCCTATTGTGAATAAGGATGTTTCTTTGAGGAAAATTGCTCGCACGTACAAGCAGTTTAATGTTCATTTGTTTTGTGATGATCTCGCAAGCATTAATTGGGATTGTGTATGTAGATGCAAAGATGTTAATATGGCTTACTCTGTATTTTATGATTTGTTTGTAAAGGTGTGTGATAAACATGCTCCAAATAGTGTGCATACTAGTGTACAGACGAGACATACTCCAAAAAAGCCATGGATAACTAAAGCAGTTCTTAAGTCTATTAAGAAAAAACACAATTTATATAATAAATATAAAGCATCAAATTTTAATGTAGAATATGCACAAGAGTATAAGAAATATAGAAATACATTAACAACGGTATTGAGGAATGCTAAACGAATGTATTACAGTAAGTTATTTGATGAAAATAAGCATGATACAGGTAAAACATGGAAAACAATAAACGAGTTGATTAGTGGAAGAGGAAAGTCTAAAAATACTGAAATAGACGAGTTAGTTTTACCGTCTGATCGTATTGGTGGAGATGCTAGAGTTGTGTCCTCTGAGGGAGACATAGCCGAGGAGCTAAATAATTATTTTGTCACTATTGGGTCAAACTTAGCAAGGAAAATTCCAAACGTAGGTTATAGTTATAAGGAGTACTTAGGGAGGAGGAATGACAAATCGTTGTTTTGGAAACCCGTTACAGAAAGGGAAGTTTTGGATTATTTGTGTGCACTAGACAGTAAGAAAACTCATGGATATGATAATTTACCAGTAAGACTGATAAAGGATGCAGCTAATTTTATTGTTGTACCATTGACTTACATCTTTAATTTGTCACTAGAAAAGGGTACTTTTCCTGATTGTCTTAAGGTAGCTAAGGTGACACCTATTTATAAAAAAGGGGCAAAGGCGGAACCAGGAAATTATAGACCTATCTCAGTTTTGCCTGTTGTTGGAAAAATATTTGAGAGAATTGTAAATGTTCGTTTAATGGATTTTTTAGAGACTAGTGATATTTTGTATAAACATCAGTATGGATTCCGTAAGAAATATAGTACTAAACTATATTTGATTAATCTTATTAATACACTTATGAGATCAATGGATGAAGGTAAAGTTACTCTTGGTATATTTATAGATTTTCAAAAGGCGTTTGATACTATAAATCATAATATTCTTTTAGAAAAGATGGCACATTATGGTATTCGTGGTGTTGCGTTACAATGGTTTGTTAATTATCTGTTGAATCGCTCTCAGGCGTTATGCTATAAGGAGGCAACATCTGCCAGGAAGAATATAACGTGCGGTGTACCACAGGGGTCAGTTCTTGGTCCTACATTGTTTTTGATTTATATTAATGATTTACCTCGTTCTACTAACTATTTTAGTTTTAGATTGTTTGCTGACGATTCAAATATTTTCCATACTTATGATGCTAGTCGAACGGAAATTGATATAAATGAAGTTAATGAGCAGTTAAACGAAGTTCAAAAATGGTGTAACGCTAATAAGCTCACTATTAATTTAAAGAAAACTAATTATATGTTTATTAAAAGTAAACGGCAGAGCGTTAATATAAATGGTGTCCTTAGATTATCCGATTCAGATATAAGTGAAGTGAGTGTGGCATCTTTTGTAGGAGTTCAAATTGATAGCACCTTGACTTGGAAACACCATATTGAATGTGTAAATAAGAGTGTCCGGAGAAAGGTGGGCTTGCTCTTTAAGCTAAGATATTTTGTGCCTCAGTATATTCTTGTGCTCTTATATAAATGTTTTATACAACCCCACATACTGTATGGAATAGAGGTGTGGGGCAGTAGCTATAAATCTCACTTGAATTGTATTTATTTATCCCAAAAGATGGCTGTGCGAGCGATTACATTCTCATTATTTAGAACATCCTCAAAACCACTGTTTCAAAACTTGAGGATACTGGACGTGTTTAGATTGCATGAACTTGCAGTTTCAACATTTGTGTATGATTTGTTCGTAGGAAATTCACCACACTCCTTACTAGAATATTGTGAAGTGTTACATCATACTTATAGAACCAGAGGGAAAGAAAACTTTATGTTACGTTTGCCGATATGTAGGACAACTCAAGGGACATTCTCCATTTCTTTTGTTGGGTCAAAACTTTGGAACAGTTTGCCTCAGGAGATTAAAGAAAAAAAAACAAGATATTCATTTCGTAAGGCCCTCACAATGTATTTGGTAAATAAATAAATAATTGTACATGTTTGGTTAAAAATGCCTTTTGGTAGAATGTATACAATGTATACCTCATTAATTATAATGATTATTTTATAGTGAAGTTATTTTATGCTGTCATTTGTATTATAGTTCATACTATAGAATAGAGAGGACCGATCTCGACTAGCACTTGTGCTAACTTTCGGTTCTCCTTTAGCAACAACTTGATTTTTGACCTAATGCATTTTAGGTAGATACACGTCTGACATTGTTATGTTTTACTTTAATTGTCTTGTTAAGTACTTTAATTTTGTCTTACATGTATTTGATGATGATGATGTATTTTTTGTTGTTGTTAATAAAACTTCAAACTTCAAACTTCAAGTGGGGGGGATGATCTATTCATTCATTCCCCCAGTTGAATAGGTATTACGTAACTCGCTACGCCCGTGCTACAGAGGACTCCTATTTACAACGGCCACTTGTATATTTCTCGCAGATGGTTGCATTATTATACACAGGTTTGACCGCTGACAGCAGTGTCACGTATTGACCATTTTATTACTCCTTATACGCAGGAAAGCACGAAAATAGAAAACTTGTAGATGAATCCTAGCTCCTCCAGGGACTTAAGTTTCATGTCGGTTTGCCCCAATGCATTGCCATTTTACCCTCTGTAAAATCTAGGCCACCGGAGGCGTTCATTCCTGATGCAAGCGTGACAAAATTACTCTCCATTGTTTTCATTGTTTACTGCATTTCACTACCAACAACTGCACGCATTGTTTTCCCTTATTTACGTATGTTACTAACGGTTACCGGTAAAACTGCACGCATTGTTTTCCATATTTATGCCATCACCACTAATATTGCGAGCATCTTTTGTTTCTTGGTGTTTTGAGTGTTTATTGTTGTTACCATGGTTACAAACAGCTTCTTCACGTACATCGTGATCACTGGCAAAGATGGTGACTACAAGACTATCAAGATTTGTTTTTATTAAGCCATTTTTCGGTTATATTTGTATTTACTACTTCACTTTAGCTTTCATTAGCATCGCTTTTCATTCAGCTTTAAAAGAAACCAAAGATCCAATTGTTATATAACCTGGATACCTCGATAAACATGGGAAACAAGATGTCTGCAGACGCTCTCGATGCGTCGGTTAGTCGCAACCTTTGGAAATGTTTATGGTTAAAAGTTGTTATGATTAGTTTTATTGTCATTAACCAAAAAAAAAACGGTTATGCAATTTTCAAAAGCTTAACAAACGGGTTAAGGTAAAATAGATCAAAGAGATTGAGTTGTTCTAGAACGGCCCCCGTCTATTTTATGTACAAGATGAATTTAGTATAACTTTCCCTTTAGTTTCGCCCGGATGATTCCCATTCGCGACTCCATTTTGTCTCCTCAAGCTACGAAATTGTTTTAACGGAATAATTCCCTATACTTCTTTGTCTGTGGCTTTCAGTTCTCTCGTACACATTATCGAAAAGGTTTCTCTTCTGGGCCCCGTTACATAAAACTTTTTCCATTGCTATAAGTGTCCAATTATTGTAACATGCTACGACAGCAGCCAATCAGCATCAAGCATTTTAGCTGTTGCCTTGAATATACATATAATGCACAATTAAAATTGGACGACGGTTTATTAGTTTTAGTTTTAGGTATATAACTCCCTAATTTTTTCAGGCATGCTATTAAATGACATTTTCTTTCAGATAAGACAATAACCTCGCAACTTTTAAGATTTGGCTTGCAAAAGAGGGAATGTCCCTTTAAGGGATAAAATGTTGATTAAAAACGTTAATATTTTCTATAATCAAAATTATGTCACGTTATTAATGTAAACTTTATGAAATGTCTTAAGTACTTGCATTTTTGTTTTTGAATATACAGAATGTTATTCCAAAGCCACCAAGGCTTGCCATTAAGTTCAACCTAAATTTAACTCAACGTAGGATATTTTGGAAACACCCAATTCATTACAATGAACCCTGCCGGAATGAACACACTTATCCACAGTGTGAACACAGTGTAAACACACTGTGTTGTACAGTGAAACACACTGTGTTTCACAGTGTGGACCACTATTATGTTAAATTCGAGCGTTTTTACAGTGTGAACACACTGTGACCACACTGTGAACACACTGTGAGGACACTATATCGCCACAGTGTGAAATTGCCTGCTTTCACAGTGTATCTCAACAATTTCAAAGCGTGGCGACAGTGTGTTCACAGTGTGAGTTGGATTTCACACTGTGAAAACGCTCGAATTTAACATTGTGGTCCACACTGTGAAACACAGTGTGTTCACACTGCGGATGAGTGTGTTCTTCCCGGCAATGGTGTATCAAATAATGCCCGGCGCAGACAGAGCCGACTCGACTGGTTGTCATTCCGATCGGCTCAGTTTTCAGTGCCTCGCGACACACATTTTGCCAGTCGAGAGACAGTCGGATGCCAGTTGGGGCCGATTCAACGCGAGAAATCTGCTCCGACCGACCGTGCCCAACTCTAGCCTGATTTAAACCAGTCGGATCGGGTCGAGTCGGCTCTGTCTGCGCCGGGCTTAACTCACACTCTCTAAAAGACTCGATCTGCTGTTGTTGTTTTTCACTCTCCATGTCTAGAAGCGAATTTTCCCATGTTCCTTTTTAAAATGATCATTTATATTAGTGGCAAAAATGGTCACTTCCTCCCGTTTCCCTTCGTCCCATCCCTACCCCATTCGGGCCCTTCTGACATGCTGAGCTCCACCACAGTTGAAATGACTTTAAAACTTAAATTGTCTATAAACCACTTCTTTAGCTGTTGCCCCCCCCCCCCCCCCCCCCCTCCCCCAGCCGCATATCTAGGAATGGCTCTATCTTCTTTTTTGACATCCAAATGGCCTTTTAGGTAAATATAACAAGAATCGACACCTCATTCCGTCAAAACTTCCTTAGCCCGCTTTCATGGCTTTAGCATACTAAGTTAGGCTATTGTTTAATTAGTCCCGGACTGGTTCCAAATAAACTCAGGCTGGGACTTATGGAAAAGTTGCGTTATACTAACATCGCATAGTCTTAAATGTGTAAAAATAAGAAGCTATTACTTACACTGTGTAGACTTCCTGTTCTGTGACTTTTGGTTCCTTCTCGTATCTAGAAATGTTTCCCGCTTCGGCGCACCTGGTTTATCTTGTCCACCTCCAGTATCAACGACCACTCCTTTGCCACGTGTAGGTTTGTCTTGAGTATTTCCACGTTTGTCATGCTTGTCACGTCTTGGTTGAGTATCAACATCTGCTTCCTTGCCGCTTCCGGACCCATCTGCATCCGTTTCATTACCCTTTCGAAGTCCTTTCCTATCGGATAGATCGTCTTCTTCTTCTCCTGTACGATCGGGTTTTCTTCCAGCTCTCTCTTGCGGTGCCAATTCGCTGTCGTTTCTTGATACCTTCTCCCGATTCGGGCGCTCTCGCTTACTACTTGCGTCTGTTGGCAACTGTCTTTCACCGAGTTCCTTCTTCGGTTCGCCCGAGTTGTCGTTTTCCCCTTCAGTATCTGCAGCCCCTGCTTTGCCACGCCCGGATTCATCTTGAGCAGTTCCACCTTTGCGTCTTTCGGGTTGCGAATCAGTAGATTCCTCTCCGCGTTCGGATCCAATTTGATCAGCATTGCCTTTGCCATTCAGAAGTCCTTTCCCATTGGATATATCGTCACCTTCTTCCCCTGCACGATCGCGATCATGTTCCTTTTCATCTTTCTCATGTGGTGCCCATTCGCTGTCGTTTCTTGAGACCTTCTCCCGATTCGGGCGCTCTCCCTTACTACTTGCGTCATCGTCTGTTGGCAACTGTCTTTTACCCGGTTCCTTCTTCGGTCCGCCCGAGTTGTCGTTTTCCCCTTTGCCACGCCCGGATTCATCTTGAGCAGTTCCACCTTTGCCTCTTTCAGGGTGCGAATCAGTAGATTCCTCTCCGCGTCCGGATCCAATTTGATCAGCATTGCCCTTGCCATTCAGAAGTCCTTTCTCATCGGATATATCGTCACCTTCTTCCCCTGCACGATCGCGATCATGTTCCTGTTCACCTTTCTCCTGTGGTGCCCATTCGCTGTCGTTTCTTGAGACCTTCTCTCGATTCAGGCGCTCTCCCTTACTACTTGCGTCATCTTCGACATCCAAATGTCTTTCGCTGTTTTCCTTTATCGGTCCACCCGATTTGTCGTTTTCCCCTTCAGTGTCTGCAGCTATTCCTTTACCACGTCCAGAATCAGCTTCAGAAGATTTATCCTTGCCACGCCCGGGTCGTATATCATCCGATTCCTTCCCGTGTCCGGGTCCGATTTTATCTGTATTTCCCTTTTCTTTCTGAGAGTATTTCTCTTCGGATCCATCGTCATCTCCTCCTCCACGCTCGCGATCTTTTCTTCCACCTTGCCCTTGTGATACCCATTCGCTTTCTTTCATCTTGGTCGCTGTCAACTCGCCAGAATCAACGTCACCTGAACCTGAATTCTGAAGATCATCCTCAAAGCTATCTGAATGCGGACGCTTTCGTTGATTCCTCTCTCCAGATGGGCGCCCTCCACTGTGAAGTGTGCCATGCTCTGAATCAATCCGTCTCTCAGAGGTAATGGATAGAAGCATGACGTCCTCTGGCCAACTCGACACCATACGCCTAGCATCAGCCATGACCCTTTTTATGCCGTTAATCACGGGATGTAGCGGTCCGTTCTCAGCGCCTTCCGGGCATAGTTTACAAGACAAATAAAGACTGTGCGGGTCATTGCTGTCGGTACAGGTGGCGTTGTAAAAGGGACGCCAGTGATACTTCACTAATGTGTGAGTTATCGATTTCACTTGGAAGATGTACATCATCATGAGCCTTTGGATCTCATTTGGGATCTTCCACAGTACGTCATCACTTGGACAGATTGAAGTCGCCTTGTCCTTGCTCTCAATCAACCCTTCTTTGCGTTCAACCGCCTCATCACCGCTATTACCTCTCTCTTCCTTCCATTTGAATGCCGTTTGTTCGCTCTTGATCGTTTCATCTTCGATTCCTTCAGCTGCTTCCATATTCTTTCTATTGACGCCTGGTGACTCGTCTGAAGAAGCCAAAGAAGGCTGCTTCCGGACATTTGATTCTGATCCTGATTGAGTTGAAGAGGATCGGCGGAATCGTCTTCCACTGTCCTTTCTTTCACGATCTTGACCGGATGGGGGTCTATTTGTTGGGGTCTTATGTCCACGTCGTTGATCTAATTCAGCTTCTGTCTGCTCAGTGTCATCCTCTGGACGCCGATGAGAAGATCCCTTTTCCACATCCATCATCTTCTTTCTGTCGACTCCATCATGCCTAGTAGGCATGTCCATTACATGGTGGAGGTGGTTGACGACTTTGGTTGCACAGGTAGCCGTTTCGCTGAAAATGGATGCAGACATTTGCGCAAATAGATTATCGAATTTGAGGAACATGGGGAGGCTTCCTTCGGTCACGGAATCGTCGCCGAATACGGGATTGAGGTTTATCAATGGGCTGAACCTTCGGTACAACTCTTTCGCGAAGCGCTCTTTCCCTTGGACCTTGCAGGGCTTTTCTCTTTCTCCCATGTCGTATCTATCTCTCATCCGATGCGGAATGAATGGATCACTGCTAGACAATTCGTCCTCCATCCCTTCGTCTATATCCGGGTGTACTCGCTCTTGTCTCCAGGGATGTCCAGGTCGTTTTTGCCCTGTTTCTGGAAAGAGTTGTTTTCCACCAGAGGAGTAGTATTCTTGCTTCTTGTTGTAACTTCCAGATCCACTGCCGTCGAAGGCTTCCGAGTCAATATCTCCCTTGTAGTTTCGTAATCCCAACTGATCTTGAAAGAAACGACCCCTGCCGGACACGCCACTCGCCTTCATTTTATTTCTTAGACGTCCTTGGTGAATGCCAGATGAAGAAGGTCTCATGTATCGCTCACTCTGTCTACGGGGAAAAGAGCGCCTTCCTAAAGCGATAACAAATTCTGCGAGGCCAGCCTGTTTCCCGGAGATAAGGCGAGGGGCTAGGAAAGAATCAAGCACGAAATCTGAAATTAGCGTGCGCTGGAACATGGTCATAGCTACTCGTTGTCGGTACTTAAATTTACTCGTGTCCAGGCTTTGAACCATGCGAGACACCTCTCGTTCAATGACATCGATGTATTTTCTGTTCTTCACATCACCACCATCATCTTGACCGTCCATCCATTCACCTCCTTCTTCGCCACTTCCTTCTAGCATCTCCTCACCGTCTTCGGTTGTAGCGCTACTTTTCTTGCTGTTCTTGCCCCTCATTCTAGGAAGTTTAACGCTGCGTTTCTCGATTTCGCCGTGCATTTCGCTTTTGTCGTCACCTTCCACGCCGTCTTCGAAGGCTTCAGCATCCATTTCGCTTTCATCATTTTCATGTACGTTGTCCTCCCTTTCTTGATTGCGCTTCCCTTTTGCCAATGCTCTCCCCCTTCCCTTTACCGGTGCTGCATCAATGTCGACCCCGTGTGAAGCAAGGCCCTCGTCATCTTCGATGTCTTCCTCCATTTCATCCGTTTCAGGAGTGGTACGTGTGTTGTTTCTATACCCTTTGTCCATGCTAAATGGCACCATTTCTTGTAGATCCTTTATAATTTTCATCCATTCAAAAGATTCAACGGAGTCTCCCATTTTCTGTATAATTTCCTTCAAATCAGTAAGGGTAACGCTATCCCCATTATCCGAAAGTGTACCAAAGGTTAGGTTTGGGTGTAAATATGACATCGGAAGTTGCCTTCCGATGAAACACAAGGACAGCTTATGGGCGCTTATCTCGCGGTAGACTCGTGAGTAGGCAGCGATCTTGAGCAGCCTCGCAGCCGAGTTCCTCACGACAACCTTCACAATATCGACTTCCTTAATGAAGCCAAATGTCCTGCGGATCGTTCGGGCATTTTTGCTCCATTGGCTGCGAAGCAGCGCCCGGTATCGCGTTTCATCAAAACCTTTCCCCGTAACGTCGTCGTCCAGAAGGCCCATGTGGTTCCTTTTGCCTGTGGAGGTTGTCCGCGGTTCGACGCTGCCATCGTCTTCCTCGGCATCCTCTGGATAGTCTTGTGCATCATCGTCCAAGTCATCAAAGTCGTCATTGTATTCAGCTTCATCATATTCCTTGACGTCACCATCTTCGTAATATGCATCGTCCAAGTCATCATCATTGTCAGTGTCATATTCTTCATTATCGTCCACATGTTCCTGATCGTCAACTTCATAATATTCATCGTCCAACTCACCATCATCGTTATCATCTTCCTTATCGTAATCATCTTCACCAATTTCTTCATAATTATCATCATCTTCATCATCGTAAAGGGCATCATAAGCATCATCATCTTTGTCATCATCGTCTTCATCTTCATTGTGGTCATCTTCGTCATAATGTTCGTCATCGTGGTCATCATCATAGTAGCCTCCATCAAATGCTTCATCATAGTCTTCACCATTATCATCAAGGCCAAGATCGCCATCATCATATCCTTCATCATAATAATAATCTCCATCATCATCATAGTCGTCGTCGTACTTGCGGTCAAAGTCTTCTTTACTATACATTTCACCATCATAGTCATCTTCATGTTCGTTAGAACTATCATCAGAACGATCGTTATCGTCATATTCATTAGAGCTATCGTCAGAACGATCGTCATCGTCATCTTTTCCCGCTGAAATGACGTCCATTCTTGGTACCGTGACGACAAAGCACCCTCCCCATTCGATGTCGCCGTTCAGCATTTCTGCATGATTGGGTGAAAATTTGTTTCTTGGCTAGATGATTTTGTCTTAATTTTGTTTTACTTGTTGTATTTGTGCAGCGTGCAGGCACTTTTAGAAAAGAAAAGTTATTAAGCGCTGCAATGTATTTCGCGAAATGTTCTGTCCTTTTTTTACTTTCTTTGATAACTTTCGAAGAATAACTTGATAACTAGAATAAATTCATGCGGTGCTTTGATATATGTCATTGTCAATGAATGTGCCATCGTGACGCGGTGTGCAGAATTGTAAGGATGGAACTCGTAATCCGCTCACACTTTCATTTTGAATTCATAGGGTAGGATTGAAAATGAACAAACTTGCGAGTTAATTTAAACTTTCTGCAGCTTAAAAAGTTCATCATTGTGCCTTGATGCAGCATGCAAAATATCAGAGATGGAAGTGACAATTTGCGTGGATGTTGTTTTTAATTTAAACTGATGTTCCTCGGAATTAGCGTGTCTAAACTAGATGCGATTTGTTTTTCATCGACGTCTGTCTAAATGAAATCTACTGTATGTGTCTCATGTTCATGCAGCGTGCAAAACTTTGTATGTTTTGGTTTTGCATAGTCGGGGGTGTTCCACAAAGATCCAACGTCGAACTGAACACTAAGTTGGACTTTAAATATCATGGAAAGCCGTTTGTAGCCTTGGAATAAAACATATTCGAAAGCAAGAATTCAAGTAGTGTAGACTTTTACACATTTTTTGTCAAGTGCATTGATGAGAGAATATCTTATTATGATTTGAATCAACATTGAATGCCTTAAAAAAAAATTGTTTTTGAACGATTGTTTAAATAAACTAACGGCTGTTTAACCTAGAGTTGGGTTTAACTTAGGATCCTTGTGAAACACCCCCTATTGTCCATATCTTCGTGTCACGTTGCAGTAAAACATGGAAACCAAGTTAACCAACAAATGGTGTTACGTTCTCAGTTGCTGAGAGTGCACAAGTTTGAAGATGAACATGAAAGTGAATATTCGTATCGCCAGTATGGGGTGAGATTCCGTGTGCGAGTAATGAATGATAAGTACAAAATAAGTGGTAAAACGCTGCCATCGGAACAAAAATAAATGTATATTAATTTGAAACAAATAATAATAATAACCGTAATATATTCATACATAGATATATATGAAGCTGACTTGTTATTGGCATACGTAGAGACACATGTACCTTGTTACAACAATGTTACAACAATCGTACAATTTATTTCTAAAAACATGTTGAACGCTTGCGATTAATTGTTGAAAGTGTCTACTTTTTTGAAGAGGTGGCTAACCATAACATCTGACTTCTATCGGGATTTATACCAAAAGAAAATGTAATTTCAGTGAAAACTATGGACCATAAAATCCAGCTCAAGCACCAACACGCCACCCCCCCCCCCCCCCCTCCCTCCCCCGTACCAACGTCGATATGCCTAATTAATTATTTATTACGTCGACGAAAGTCATGCGCAAAAGATTGCTGGTGTACAAAAGGTGACGGGTGATCCGTGAACATAATTTCGTTATGAAAACAAATTAGCATACAGCATTATACTGAGCGCACGAGTCAAAATTGACATGACTGTGATATGTTCATTGACAATGAAATAAAATAAAAACATACACCATCCGTGAACATTCAACTCGAATGGTAAGATCGAAGTGCTTAAACAAAAGTCTGGAAAAGGTTACAACGACAAGATATACGAAGAATACTGAAGAAATATTGTTTTGTAAGTGAAGTTATGTGATGTGAAATGTTCCTCTAAGTCTTTAACACACACACGCGCGCACACACACACACACACACACACACACACACACACACACACACACACACACACATACAGTACTAGAAACATATTCCTATACTTATGAAATAGTCTACAACCTATATTGTATCCCGTTGCTCTTTCTCCAGCCATATGCGTACGATATGTGGAAGGGGGCAGGGCTGTGATAGGAGGACTGAAATTGGCAATATTGGGGCAAAAACACCTCGAATTGGGGCACAACTATTGCATTAACATATTAAGGGCAGTATTACGTAATTTCCCGGCAAAGTCGTGTCATATTCAGGTCAAATTAAGTAATTTCCAGACTATTAATTTTAATCAACAAAAGCATATGATACATTGTTCGGTCATTAAATTGGTAGAAATAATTATATGTGTTGACAGGTGAAAAAATGCGGACAAAAGACAAATAAAAATATATCGTACGCCCATCTCTCCCTCTTATCTCCCTCTCTCTCCCCTCCCCCCCCCCCCCCCCCCAATCTCTCTATCTATATATCTATCTCTCTCTTTCTCCTTTTAATCTTCTTTATCGTGATATTAAACCGTTTGTCAGTCAAAACCCTTTTTTTGAAAACAAGGGTCTTAGTGCTTTGTGTATACAAAATGATGAAATAATAAGTTTAATTATGCGAAATTGTGCTTGGGCGCAAATAGGTGTTAGCAAAAGAACTCGATTTTGATGTCTTAGCAAAATAAATCAGAATCTTATGCAGGTGCAGCAAATTAGATTACACTGAGAATAAAACCAAAGTGCTTTAAATAGATTTGCATACGATATTTATGAGTTCTTACAATAATGATACTTAAGCTCGAAACAGAAAAAATACTAAAGGGCAGCTATGCCTATACATGAATAAACGAACATCGTGTCACAAACTTTACAATATATTTTGTCTATACACTCGCCCGTTTAATGTTTTATATTTTGTATCCGTCTTTTTATCACCTACGATTAAAGGGATAATTGAGTGTTAGTGGAATAGAGGGCTCTACAAGAAATATTTTTGGTGAAGTAATGAAAAACTGAGTGTGAAATTTGCAAGAACATACAATTTTAATGAGAGAATAAACTTTATTGAGCAAAATCGGTTCAGAAAGAGCTGAAATATTCATAAATATACCCATAAGTAATAATTATGGGGCCCCGCAATAATTCGATAATTTTGAACTAGCCGTTGAAAAAACAATATAAAATGCTAACATCTTTTTTAAATGTACAAAATAGGTTTTTAAATCTCTAGATTTATCATTATTTTAACGAAACATCACAATTGCATAATTATTTTTTGTTTGTTAATGGTTGAAGCCAATGCGCTTCTAGAGAGCGCCATTTTGTGTTTGAACGGCTCTTTTGAATGATACCAGGAAGTTTACTTAGTCGTTTTTATTTTTTACTTATTTGTTGTATTTGTTATACCTTTTGAGCATGGTGGAGTTATAACTATAAGTTTGTAATGTTATGGTGCAGGTTTTGGTTACTAATGTTCAGTTTGACCAGAACTGTACTCTCTGTACCGAAACTCAACTATCCCTTTAAATTTCCAATGCCAAGTTAAAGCATTTATAAGGACCGCAATTCATTTTTGCAGAAGTAATTAACATCGCAATTGCAAATAAGGTAAGCAACTGAAATATCATTGTCAATTATAAAAGCAAAGCAACCCTGTAATATATTTTAAGACATGATTGTATACCGTATTGTTTACAACTGTTCTAACTATTACACAATCCTGTATTGGAGGAAAATAGAAGAAAGTGTCTTGTTGAACTTACCGTACGATTCTGGGTTGTTCCCGGTCGAAGACTGGTTATTGATCGCGTTCCAGTTGGATACCCGCTCCCGGATGTCTGTGCGAAGTTCCCGGATGATGCCACTCAGATCGCCTAGAAGCATCCGCAAGTTTGTCTTCGCCGACTCTGTGGGGCATATCCGACAGGTCAGGACTCTCACCTTCCCTTGGCCCTTACAAGACGCATCGAAGTAGGTCCCGTTGGTTAGGAATCCAGCCTTGTGCCAGTCGTTGATCGTGTCCGAGAGACGGTGCAGGTACGGCGCGACGTTGCCAAGATATCGGCCACCGCGGCCCCTTTTCTGGCTGGTGCTATTGCGCGCCGACATGCCGCCGCGAACCTCTTCACCATCGGGATTATCCTTCTCCTCAGCATTATCATCTCCACCATCTGTGTCGCCTACCGGCTCTTCTGACTCGATGGCTGGACGGCTAGTGTGTCCCGTGAGAGATCTGTTAGACCGACGTTCGACCAGGTTGCTGACTTTGTAAGCACACTTGGTGGTTTTGTTCAGAAGGCGGGGCACCATTGACATGAAGTATCTGTCGAAGTTGAACCTCTTGTGCCACATACCGGCTTCATCAATGTACGTCCCTGTGGCGTTGAAGCCGATAAGCCAATCGTCATCTTCACCAAAATCAAACTGGAAACTGGGAGTATCATCGCCTTCCTTAAACTCATCGTAGTCGAATTCGTCTTTGTCGTCATTAGGGTCTCTCACACCACCCGACCTAAACTCCAAATCATGACGCTCGAGGGAACTCAGTCCTCCGACTTCATCCAACATGCTCAAGAAGTCGGGGAGGGAGTACTTGGATCCGTTAAACCACTGTGGGACGAGCACTAGACCCGCTACGGCCCTCTGGACAAGCCGATTCCGCTGCTGCTGTAATCTTCTCCGATTCACAGCGGTCACATTCCTACCGGTTACAGCCGCTTCAGATAGCTCCGGATCAGACTCATCCTGAGCAGTCAAGCCATCGACGACCGTGTCCAGCTCAGCCAGTTCCTCGTGAGTAGCACTCCGGGCAAGCGCCTTCGAGAGCAGTAACTTACGGTTCCGGCAGGTGTAGTCCAGTAGGGTGTTGATGTGGCGGAAGATTCGCGAGTAGGCTTGGATCTTGAGGAGCGGGCCCGGGGAACGACTGGCTATGAGCCTAACAAAGTGCGTCAGGTTCAGACCGGGGTGATCCAGTTTGATCCGGCTCGTGTAGTTGTCGAACCGGTCGCGAACCATCCCGAGCAAGTCACCATCCTCCCAGCTATCCAGGTTAACAGCCAGACTCCAATCGGTCTTCTTCAGGTTCAGATCTACGCATTCGCCGTAGAATACATTAGTCTCTCCCAGTAATTCGGCGTTGATGTCCGGTAGAGCGTGGTCCGGTTCGGTAACACTCGGTTCCCCCTCGCATGCAACGTGCGATATAACCAAGATAATTCCAAGCACCGTAGGCATGGCCGTTCTAGACCAGTGGTCGTAAACTACAATTTTTCGTTCCATGGCTTTGGTAATGCAGTACAACAAATGTAAATATTACAGAAATTTATATAAGGCACGTCGGTTGGTTTTAGTGGGATTTTTTCAGTCACATTTTAAACGGTTCTGTGTGTTCACTAGTAAGAAAGTCACGGACATTTACATTTAACCGTTAAAGAACATTAGATATAACTGTTAATGTTATAACTACGCTCTCATTATAATCAAAATGCTTTGCAAGTACATATATATCTTAACTGTGCAATAATAGTGACCCTTTCTAGTTAAATATTTGGAGAATCGACGCCAATTTCAACTGTGTATCTTTACTTTGAGCTGCATTGTTGATACGATCGATGTTGCCAGAATAGCAGCTGCTTTTCCTTTTCCAAATATGAGCGGTTTATCCAAGGATTCGAGAAAGTAGGCAATTTGTCTAATGATTTAAAAAACAAAAAATGGCCTGCCTTTAAATGTGGGCAGCTTATCTTAAGACAATGCTTGCTTGCTTATTATCTCATAATCGAAAGGTGCCTTTCATTAAAATATTATCAGTTTATCTAATGATAATTTTGATAACGGGCAAGTCTTTCTTTGTGTTGTTGTCTCGGATATGAGAATGATATGTGGCAATACGAGAATTGCGTTCGCGAGCTGATAGAACCTAATCGATTATTTACGCGTATCTGAGTCATGGGGGCGGAGGCTATTGATGCGACCGATTCCAGCCCGCTGCGCCCGGCTGAAAGGCACGAAAGGGTGCTGCTCAATGGGTGGTGCTCTGCGAACGGGCGAACAGGTGGTTTGCGCGGGAAATGGGTCTGACTTTGGCGGGCGATACAATCAGCCGCGATGATGTGTTGTGTATACAGCGTGAAAGCTTCGCACAGTTTTTACTTGTCTTTCACGCAGGAAACTTGTCCAACTTTGGCGGGCTACCACCGGGTGATGCCGACGTGTGTTGATTGCGTGACCTATAACGGTGATCGTGGTAGCTTAATATGCTAATCGTCTGTGTGTGCAATTCTCCACCTGCATTAGAAATGTAAAAATGACAAAAAGAAATTATTCTGTCGCATTGATTAATTCATACTTATTATGTAAATGGACGAAAATGTACGTCCCCACCTGCATTAGAATTTAGAAATGTTAACATGAACAAGAGAGATCAGTTTTTCATGTTTGTATATATATACTTATTATGTAAATGGATACGAAACACTGCTAATACTTACTGTTTACGATCTAAAAAATTGTGTGTGTTTTAAAATGAGAACAAATTAGGGGCACGGGCTTTAGAGCCTAACATATTCAGACACTAAACTAGACCCTTCTCTTCGCATCATGTTTTATTATGTAGGCAAAACAACAAAACAATAACCATGACATATGGATCAGAAACATGGTCACTGACAAAAAAACTACAACAGAAGCTTGCGACAACTCAACGAGCTATGGAGAGAAACATGTTGCATTAATCTTTGCGAGACAAAATCAATCATTAAGGTCATAAGACAGAAAACAAAGGTTGAAGACATTATGGAGAAAGTAAGAGAATCAAAGTGGAGATGGGCTGGGCTGGGCAATAGATGGACATATCGCTTAACAGAATGGCAACCAAGGAAGGGAAATAGAAGCAGAGGAAGGCAAAAGAAATGATGGAGAGATGAACTAACATCATACATGGGAACGGCCACATGGCCTAGGATAGCTAGAGATATAACATAATGGAAATGTAATGAGGAGGGCTTTGTCCAACGTTTGAATGAACTATAGCCTATAAGATAGATATATATATATATACATAGATAGATAGATAGATAGATAGATAGATAGACAGATAGATAGATAGATAGATAGATAGATAGATAGATAGATATATAGATATAAAGATAGATAACATACATACATACATGAATAGAATAGATAGATAGATCGATAGATATATAGATAGATAGATAGATATATAGATAGATATATAGATAGATAGATAGATAGATAGATAGATAGATAGATAGATAGATAGATAGAAATAAAAAGAAGATGAAATTTTCGTATCTGCGGTATCTTCCATCTTACTCGGATGCAACATTAACCAATATAATATTGCCACTAACTTTTCAGAGGACGTACGTGTCTTTAAATTGCAAAAGGCCAGGGGGTGTTTCACTAAGATCCTTAGTTCAACTTAACTCTAAATTGGACTTGAAAAGTATGGAAATCCATTGGTTTCTTTGAAAAGAAAATGTAAAAGTATACATGTACAATATTTAAAGCCTCCTTTAAAAGGCATAAAATGTTGTTTCAAATCATTAATATCTTTTCTATTATCAAAGAGAATTCGCGTTCTTCATGTAAAATGTATAAAAAGTTTTAAATACTCGTATTTTTTATTTTGAATATATTTCATTCCAAGGCTACAAATAGATTTCCATACTTTTTAAGTCCAATTTAGAGTTAAGGTAAACTTAGGATTTTTGTGAAACACCCCCCTGATCAGGTTAGAAGGATAAGAACATACATAATTATGTTAAAATAATTGTGAATGGTCATATCAATGAAAAGTACCTGTTAATTTTGTTCATATAAGTATTATGTAATCATGTCATCAAACGAAATGTTGTGTTTCGTATTAATGATTAATTGACTTCATTTTAATCATTGAAGTACAAAAAAACATTGAAAATATAAAATAATGGCATTATATGATGTTTACTTTCATAACCGTGCAAACACAAATATATATTTTTTTTATGTTTGGTTAACATTGAATATGATTAAATTTGACATGCGAATAATAAAGTATTGGTTCATTATAATAGAGAAACACTATTCAACTGACATTTACACATAATTAATATAGTCATCGCGCATTGATATTTATATATAAATTGTCCTATAGTTAAATGTTTCATCAAACTAATACTATAATGATGCTATTGCTTCGCAAAAATTAAGGTCGATACAACTATTGTTGTGTGCATGTGAAATTATTTAGATTACCGTATATAGACGGCGCTGTTTGTAATTGTGCACTCACCATAAAAACTACCCGGCATCAGCGAGCAATATGTACTGTACACGAGAGATTGACTAATTAAAATTAATAACTATATGGAATCGATATATACGAGAAGAAGAAAAAAACAGCAACAAGATATTTTTGTCGTGTTCGCGTAATATATGTTGTAGAGAACAATATCCTATGAGGCGAAAATGTAAATCAAACTCAAATATAGACAAATTAAAAAGCGCTATGAAGGATAGCTTCATAGGCTGGTTGATGGATCAAAGCAGATTACAATTTAAAGGAATCTAGTAACATTGTCTAAATCCTCAAAATCCAAATTGAAATTATAGCGGTACCCTCATACATGTACTTTGTTGTATTCGAATTAACAATAGAAACGTGGGACAGGTTTCGGTTTGTCAAATTTCCCTTTCGTTAAAAAGATATTTACGATTGAAATATTCGGATGTTAAACTATATCCACTGGATAGTTGTAACCGTGTACAAAGTCAGTGCAACGAGTAAGTGAATATCACTTTGCATTTTTGCTCATCGATCGGCCATATAACGTCCATTTAACTTGACATTGTCACACAATACGCAGAGGAAATATCAGGCCACAAAACTACATTTTACTAACCATCCATCACTTTATGAACATGCCAACAAAGTTACTAGATCCCTTTTACAATACATGTTGCTGCTCTTCGAAGTGTTTCATATCTGTGGTTCTCATTCTGTGATAATTTACCAATATACGTTTTATCGAAATTAAAAGATTCGTCAAGCACTAAAATGATATTACAATTTAATATTATATTAAATATATTAAATTTGCAAATGTATATTGTTCGTTCCATCGAACACTTAGCATAAACTATTGGTAATAATGTATGGTCATATTTTCGCCAAAATGTTGATAATAAAGCATTATTACTTTGCTGAATGCAGACTTACTCATTTTTTCTCTCTCTTTTGTGCCCATTGTGCGCTTACAATACAACCATCCAGCATGATCGATGCGCGTTATTTTAATTACGTACAATGGGAGGAAAGACTAATACAAACTAACCCATTGCCTACATGCCTACCGGAACCGGGTGGTTCTTGTACCATCTCAATGAGGGGAAGACAACGTATAGTGCATGTAGTAGGAGACAGGTTAATAACATTATAATGATGGTACGAGCCCCCGCATTGGAGCAAACATATACATTATGTATATCATCATGATGGCTCCCACAAATATAAGTGTCATAATTATTGACATTTGGGAATATATCCATAAAATAATATGTAAAACAATTTGTCACAGAATTAATGGTTCTATATTTATTTTGCTTGTGACTTACATTGACTGTCGTACAAGTATTTTGAAATCAAATATACTCCATTATGGTTTACACATATGGTTCATTAGCGACCAATTCAATTAAACGCTGCAACTCGTGGGTAATTGAAATTGTACGATTGAATAATTATTAGTTTATGGATAGCAAATCATATGTTAATCTAAATTAAAGAAACTTATGACTTTGATTAACTTCCATTTGTATTTATAATAACTTATATATTGTCATAAAAAAGTGACAATAAGTTGCTATTTGAGTAATTATGTTAAAGTAATTTTGAAACACCTCACTAGCATGCAAAATATCACCTATTTATTGAAATAAATATTAGGAAATGCATCTGCGTTAAACTCTCACCAATAAGTTACATTGATCGAACATAAATTTAATTATTGTTATATATTGGTGAGATATACAATTAATAAAACAGTATACTGGTAAGTGTTTGACACTGTTTCGCAGTTCGGTAGAAATTAATCAATAGTGCGTACTATAACTAATGACCAGTCTGGCAATAATTATGCGGCCACCATTAAATCGCAAAGCCCAGTGAGAGATATTATAACCGCGTACAATGGAGGATAAACTAATTAAAATTAATAACGGGAGAACAATGCAGTAAGTACGGTACGGCGTTAGCTATGTATAGCGCGGTGATAAATCATCCAATATTTATGACTTCTACATGAGAATTGCCCTATACAATTATCGTGTTGGCATAGTACATTAAATTGATTAGAATATGGAAAATACTGCTGAAAACTGCTTGTCTACTAAAAAATCGCCAATGTGGTAAAATGAGAGTCGTATACAGCCTAGCTTGATTAGATTAGATACTGCTTTAGTGGTTTGAGGCACAGTTACAATGTATCTTTGAAATTAATATTTGAGGTCTATGTTCTGTGTTCTAATCACCAAATACGATAATGCTATATAGGGAAGTTCTCGCGTTGTAGTCATAAACATTAAATTGATTAGTTTATCTTCGTAGTGGTTTAGGTGCAAATTAAACCGTATCTTTAACATGTATAGTGGAGGTTTGTGTAAAATGAATACGAGATATCACTCGTTTGTGGTATCTGTAACTGTGTTAGAAATGAGTCATACGAATAATTAAAACGATGGAAGAATAGTTGTTCCAAATAACTGTCAAAAGAAACTACAGTCGAAAATGTGTAAAATACGTATAGTGAACACCTAAGTGAAACGTGAGTAATGGCCACTCTATGCAAGTGACCTTTGTAGTCAGATAACACATTTGTTTTCTTATCCGTACTTTTGGTGACCACTATTGTCAGGTTGGCTGCTATAGACAGGTGGCCACTAAGACAGGTTTGACTGTATATACGACAGGCTTGGTCATCAAGCGTGGGGATGCTACACAGAGGGTCGCCATTTTGAACTAGGCTAGTTTGCGCGCACCGCATGACACTGAGCTAACGTGCATCACACACCGTGTGCAACGCGTACGCAAGATGGCGCCGCGCATCTGATTTGACGAATCTGAACTACCTTTAACATTTTCACCGTGCACGTGACTGACTGCATAATTATTATGGGATACAGTCTTCCTCCAAAATTGTTATAATTTTAAGAGATTAGTTCCAAAAGGCGCTAAATCCACTTTCCGTACAAATTTAGTTTAATAACGATATCAGTTGCATTGATAAGCTACGTAGCTATCTAGAAATCGAAATTTTAGGAACAAATTGTGCAATCAAAATCAAAATATGGAACGTTCCTTTGTTCATCTTCCTATAAGCATGTGTACAAAGTTGGGTAATGAAACCTGTTTTTTTCTCGAAAGTTGAAATAGTGGATTTAAGGCCCTTTTGGAATTAAACACTTCATTTATCCTAAATGATTGATGGACAGTGGTTATGGCACGGAGATGAAACAGTCTATGTAAATACACACGTGAACTCGTTGGTGGAGAACTGAGGGTGCACTTTGTTACGCCAGTTGCACGAAATAATTCAATGCTATGATCATATCACTCAGATTTATAAAAAAAAAAGAGGGCATATAGACTGGTCTATTGACATAATGATACGCATTGCCTCTATGAACAGAGACTGGCATTCATGAAGGAGGTTTGTTTCAATTATGGTTTAAAACTGTAGAGCTCCGATTGTAAACTGATAGACAAAGATATCATACACGTTTTCCTTAAAAAAATGTTAACAATGTTGAAGCATCATATTTTGTGAAGACATTTCAAAAGACACCAAATTATATTTAAAATTGAGTTGAATGTGTATAAAGCAATGCATGGTCAAGCCCCAAGTTATATAATTTAACTACTTTCGTTGCAATCACATTCTCATTTGTATGATTTGAGAAGCTCGCGAGATGGAGCTCTTGGAGTTTCCAAATGTTCTGCCAAAACAAAGACAACTTTGGGAGATCGTTCATTTGTGTGTGTCGCCCCGAGACTGTGCCCAGCTTACCATTTTATTTGAGAAAAATTGAATCTGTTAATCAATGTTAAAATCACATTTGTTTACGCAGGCCTTTTCATAATATTGTTTGTTTTAAGTCCTGTTTTTTGTCTTTTTTGTTAATTTAAAAGGAGCTCCTTATAAGCGTAGTAGAGTATAGTAGCTGCGCTATACAAATGTTCATATTATTATTATTAGTAGTAAATGGAGGTCTATAATTCAGATTTTAAATCAGATTTTTCATTTTTTTTTTTTTAGTAAGCACCAACAGCCGTATCATTATAAATGGGCAAGAGGATAGAATACTTCTGGTCAAACTGAATGTTAGCAACAACAAAACTTGCGCTATACAAACTAACAGGTATAACTCCACCATGCACGGAAGGTAAAACAACTTACAAACGGCAAAGTGACAAGCCTGTTATCATTTTTTTTTAAAACAGCCGTTAAAGCACAAGAAGGCGCTCTCTAAAAAAAAAAAACATTGCTTTCAACGATTTTTATTTTAAATAACAAATTGTGAATTTTCTGTTGTGTTACAATGATGATTCAATACAGAGATCATCAAACAACTATTTTTTAATACCTATTTGTTTTGTTTTTTAAATGTAGGCATTTTTTCTTTCTTAAATCACTGAATAAAAATGTGTCCCACATTAATCCAATCGGATATATTTATTGATATTTTAGCTGTAATTTCTCTACCGATTTTGATCAAATATAGTTTGTTTTACCCTTAGTTTGCATTACCTCACAAATTAATTATTTTCTGAAGCCCTCTCTTAACCAAAACTGAACTATCCCTTTAATGTAGTTTTTACTTTTCATGCGTTTACTTGTTTACAAGATGCACCTCATAGTTTTAATCCATGGCTTGCATATACACGTCTCTTGTAAATGTTTATTTAATTAGTATTGCTAACATCACAGTCATCAAATCTTTATCAATGATATTTGTAAATTATCATCATCAGATACTAATAGTCCCCACTTTTAGAATCTTATAATGGTTCTTTTCGCTGGTATTATTATTCATTTTTTTATAATTTGATTATAGAACTACCATAACGTTTTCATCCACCTGCCGACATGGTTATCATCATCATCATCAACAACAACATCATCAACAACAACATCATCACCACCACAATCATCATCATCATCATCATCATCACCATCATCACCACCACAATCATCATCATCATCATCATCATCATCATCCTCATCACCCTATCGTTTTAATTATCATCGTCATCAACATCATCATCATCATCATCATCATCACCATCATCATCATTCTTATCATCATTATCATCCTCACATCATCACCATCATCATCATCATCATCATTAGTATCATCATCAACATCATCCCCATCATACAAAAATAGAAATTGAAATTGACATTGAAAATCATCATCATCATCATCATCATCATCATCATCATCATCATCATCACCATCCTCACCATCACCGTCGTCGTCGTCATCATCATCATCATCATTTTATTTTCATAACCATGATCATAAGTATTGCATCTGCAATTTCCCTTACTTTGTGCAATTAGTGTATATAAATAATTGATGCAAAACACGTATCATAATACAAAAAACACGATAATTCTAATAAAAGTTAACAATAACTATTGTTATTTTCATGGGTGTATATTTCTAGCACACATTCATAAAGCGATATAACTTGAAACGACATTACCCTTGGCCGTACCTAAATTATATTTTTTAAATGCAAACAAAATGACATATCAATGATACCCGATGTATAATGTAATCATTCCCACCATCGTTTCATATTATATTTCGTCATAATACAAATAGATTTAAAATAGAATTAAAAGACAACACATTGTTTAAACTTACCTTTATCTGTGAAAGTGAGGATGGTATAATTCCTTGTTGAGCGTTACAATGTGCGTTATAATAACAGAAATAGTTATGTCCACCACTTTTTCCAACGTCCCAATTCCGAGTGCATGCAGTACGTTGACTGTCAAAAATGTAATTGCAATGTTCAGTGCAAACTTCGCCAATATCCCAATTTCGTTTGCACAGTCCGGCACTAATAAATCATATGCCGTGGATATATCATGATCTTATCATTTTCAGTTCAATAATATCCATTGGTATTAATTACAAGGACGGGGCGCGTTCGAAAACTACCCGGTCCGAAATAATTGCGATTGGTATTTAAGTATTAATTGCAAAGCGAGGTGCGATGGAGCGAACATCAAAAATGGAGTTTAGTACTAATAGATGCAACGTGTAGACAACGCGATTTTAATCGAGGATCTCTCGGGATTAAAATGAAACAATGGGCGTTGTTTTTTAACCCGTCAGATCCGAGGCGATCAGAATCCCTTAGGGATCATATAGCGCAACGGGTAGACGTATTAGATGCGATTGGTTAATGCCACCGCGTGCGAAAATGAATGTGTGTATACGGGTACGCGTAGAGCGAGAGTGCTGGTGATACGGCGTGGGGTGCGTAATTAGTGTTATAGGTAGCTAGCAGCTATCAGCAGTAGAAAGCGAAGTACTAAAGTCAACAAGTGGTCGCCGCGGTCCGTCGGTCTCGCTACGGGACGGTCGTTGGCCAATTAGCCGCAACTCCCGGCGACCGAGTATGGCTGAGTAACGTTGGAGTACCGATTGAAGCAACCTCGTCGCGTAAATGCAAACAGATGATTGGAAAATATAGGTAGTGAAGTGATTGATCAATGATTACTAATTATCAAATGCTAAATTGGTGGAAATTATGAAGATATCAAAGCCGATTTGGTTTTGAAATAGGTTTACTTAAACGGGTATCTTTACTTCTCGAGATATTCGATACCACTGAGACGAACTGAATATTTCGGAGCCTTTTTGTACTTTTTGTACAACTCCCCAAAAAGTAGAATGCAATAGGAAACTTTTAACTCTAAAAGCATCAAAATGCTTGATTTCCATCATTCTATACACACAATTCCGACTGAACTGTTAAAAATAGAGGCTGCAAATAGTTAAACATTCTGCTAGCGCCACTAGCTGTCTCGAACAGCAATTTTCTTCAATTAACTATATAACTACCAAAATGATGGTTTGGCATGATTCAATACACGCAATATCAATAGAACGGAAACACGCAGCAGCTGTAAATAGTTAAACATTTGTTAACGCGTGAGTTTTCACTTTCAAAAGTGGTGTTTGCTCACGATTCATAGACAATCTGGGGAGCGATCTCCTAAATTATTGATTTATTTTTAATTTCTATTTACATCTTTATAAGTATGGTTATTGCTTTTCTTTCGATGGGCAAAGGTTTCATCAAATTTAGTGTGGCACCAGTATTATAAAATATAAAAACAAAAACACTCACAAAGAAACAATAGCAAAGTACATTGAACCTAAAATGCTGAGGATGATTTCCCAGGGATGTTTTGTCGAAAGAAAAGAAAAAGGTACATGCAGATAAACCTGTGTATATACAGGCAACATAAGGGGGAAAAGAAAAGTATCCACTGTAGAGAAGTTTTCGCTTTCAAAAGTGGTGTTTGTGCACGATTCTAGACAATCTGGGAATGATCACCTAAATTATTGATTTATTTTTCATTTATATTACTTTGATATAATTATGGTTATTGCTTTTTTTCGACGGGCAAGATTTTATCAAAGCGTGGCACCAGTTAATATACAAAAACCAAAAAACACACAAAGAAACAACAGCAAAGTGCATTGAACCTAAAATGCTGAGGATGATTTCCCAGGGGTATTAGATTCTGAGTCCCCTGAAACCTTTTTGTCGAAAGAACAAAAAGGGTACATACAGACAAACCTGTGTATACAGGCAACATAAGGTGAAAAAAAAGTGGCCACTGTAGACAGGTCACACCTATAGATAGGTTCAGTAACATTGTACACTCAAACCTATCTGGTGACCATTACGGGAAACAAGGAAAGTGGCCATTGTAAGCAGACTGGACAGGTGTGCCCCCTATAGCATGTATAGTGCATGGTTCAGTAACATACATTGTTTTTCTCCGCAGGGAACACTTTTTTTGGCCGATTATATTACACAGGTTGGCTGCTATAGACGGGTGGCCACTTAGACGGATTAAAATGTAATATGTAAAGAAGAACTAAAGCTGTCCATGCAGGAATAACGCTCTATTTAAGCCCTCTGCAGACAGAGCCGACTCGACCCGATCAGACTAGTTTCAATCAGGCTAGAGTTGGGCCCGGTCGGTCGGATCCGATTCATCGTGTTGAATCGGCCCCGATTGACATCCGACTGTCTCTCGACTGGCAAAATGTGTGTCGCGAGGCACTGAAAACTGAGCCAATCCGAATGAAAACCAGTCGAATCGGGCTTTAAGCCCGGCGCAGACAGAGCCGACTCGACCCGATCCGACTGGTTTTCAGTCAGGTAGTCAGTTTCGCTAAGTCGGAGCCGAACCAACGTGTTGAATCGGCCTCGAATTACCTCCGACTGGCACTTGACTGGCAAAACTGGAGTCCTGAGGCAGCGCATACTGAGTTAATCAGGCTGAAAACCAGTCGGATCGGGTGGAGTCGGCACTGTCTGCGCCGGGCATAAGACTATCCACCTATACTGCCCTTGTTCGTGCACCTCGTGCAAGTTCATTCCCCTATAGTTTCCATGCATTATACATTACTCTGGTTCAGAAGAACGTGATTATTTGTCAAAAGTTCGTTTTCAGGAGAGAGAAAAAAAACAGGTAGAGTTCATTTTTCAAAAGTACATTTCAAAGATAAATATAATTACCCTTTGAGAAAAAAGAAATCGTGTCAAAGTGCGAACAACTTGTTTCAACATAATATAAATTATATTTATAATAAAAAAAAACTTCCATCCTTCCATTTTCAATTATGTAAATTGGCACACTTTCTTAAATTGGTACCAACCAGATTTATATGTTGTAGAGCAGTGTTTAGCAGTGTAATGCCCGGCGCATGCAGACAGAGCCGACTCGACTGGTTGTCATTCCGATCGGCTCAGTTTTCAGTGCCTCGCGACACACATTTTGCCAGTCGAGAGACAGTCGGATGCCAGTTGGGGCCGATTCAACAAGATAAATCTGCTCCGACCGACCGGGCCCAACTCTAGCCTGATTGAAACCAGTCGGGTCGGGTCGAGTCGGCTCTGTCTGCACCTGAGAAGCAACGAACAAACAAAGGCAACGACGATAAAAAGAATATTTGTCATATAAACTTGATTGTAAAAATGACTGCTGAATGCCCAAATTATATCGATGTGCTTTTTTTTTTGTCATAATAACAACGCAACGCTGATGATGGTTTTTCATAATTTGTGATAATTAGGTTTGTATTGGTTTTGTTTTTGTATAGGATTTAGTTTGTTATGGGTGTGTTTTGTGTTTTTTAATGTGTATATTTGTTTTTTGTTTGTGTGTTCGTTTGTTTTGTGTCTGTCTGCTTCTGTTTGTTTGCTTGTGTATTTGTTTTTGCTTGTTTGGCTGTATGTTATTTTGTTTGTTTGTTCGTTTGTGTGTTTTGTTAGTTTTTCGGTTTGTTTGTTTGTTTATTTGTGGTTTTTAATAGCTTCATGATCTTCTTGTGTACCTGAATAAATTGATTCACTGAATTAATTGATTTCGAAAGAAATCATATACAATACAAATAATCGACTATATAATCAAAATTTTCGATTTGTTGTCACTGTATATTGGGTAACGCTGATTACAAAACACCATAAACGGTAATATCATAAAATTGGATAAAAGCATGATTACGGAAATATATTTGTGTTATTATCAGTTGTTTTGATTTTCTATGACAACAAGATGAAGCCAAGTCGTGTCTTTTAAGGTAATTATGGCATAAAATAGATTTTGGAAACTTCTATTAGTCACAGCTTTGACATGCTAGGTAGAGCTATTGCCGACTGTGTTGTATTTGTTCCTATGCCGATATCACGAGGCGATTATTTTCAGGTCTTCTTTGTGGCACATGAATTCATTTTTATGCTTTTACTATTACGATAAGTTCATGAAACTGTTTCAGAGTTTGTTGTATTATTTTGTTTCTATGCCAATATCACGAAGCGACATATATCCAGGTCTTCTAATGTCTCTACGGCACAATAGTCCA
>JBAMJV010004553.1:87500-125751 GCA_037951105.1 Echinarachnius parma
GTGTGTGTGTGTGTGTGTGTGTGTGTGTGTTTATGAGAGGAGAGCGGGGGAGGGAAAGATTTGATTCAAATTTGTGGATCAGCAATATATCAGCGTATATTGTGTATTATGGTGTTTGTGTCAATGACAAAGAAAATGAGAGAGGGGAGGAGGGAGATTATAATTGTGCACGTTCCAATACAAAGCAGCGTGTGTAGTTGCGAACATAATAATTCCATATTCACAAGTCACACAATGGAACGGTTTTAATTATTTGGAGTCAGTGTGGGCGTACCCATTATGCGCTGGTTCGATTATTGTTATCATCCCCCCTCTCGCTCTCAAACAATGCTCGAAGGACTGTCAAGGACAAGCGAAATTATTAATGAGTATAATATGCTTGAATAGCTAGGCTAGCCTTACAAAAACAATTTCGAGAATGATCCCAAATTTGGCAAGCCTAGTAAGGGACACTTTTATTTAACAAGAGAGGGGGTATGACAAATACATGTACATTTCCATAAATGCGTTTATGAGAGAATGGGGGAACATATTGCTTACGGGCCTAAATGATTTCTTTATTTTGATTACCGTAGATACTGCTTCCAGCTGCATGCAAATTAGATATCTATATCGCCAGTTTTAAATAAAAAGGCCGTCAATTGATCAACATAATCAACATAATAATCATAATAATAATCATAATTGAGTTTATTATTATTATTTATTATTATTAATAATGTTGATAATAACAGTAATACAAATGATAATAATAACAATAATATGATAATAGTCCTAATACACATATTAATAAATATAATACTAATAATTATGATAACAGTAATGATGATAATAATAATAATATAAATAATAATAATAATAATAATAATGATGATAGTAATACTAATAATAGTGATAATATTAATATGATGATAATAATAAAAGCATTAATAACAATAATCATAATAATTATATTGTTATATTAGTAATAACTAATAACAATTATTCTTATACTGACAACGGTTTTAGATCTAATCACGTGGGTGACATACTCGCTTTACATTGATATTCTTACCTCAGTTTTTCAAAGGATACTTCGGCCGAAGTGCACTTTTCGACTCCATTCGGTGCATCACAATGTGTTACGGAACCACATTCTCATCCTGCTGGTATTATGATGGTATCTTCCAAATATAATACTTTTAAAGTGATAGTTGAGCTTTAGTAAAGAGATAACAGTTTTTGTCAAACTGAATTTTAGTAACCAAAACCTGCACCATTACATTACAAACAAATAGTTATAACTCCACCACACTCGAAAGGAATGCAACATTACAAATGACTAAGTAAAAAGCCTGTTATCGTTCAAAAAGAGCCATCAAAACTCAAGAGGGCGCTTTCTAAACACTCATCGGTTTCAACCATTTTAAATTTAAAAATGTGCATGTTATGTTTTGTTCAAATAGTGATTAGATAATCAACAACTATTTAAAACCTTCTTTTGTACATTTTTGAAAAGAGGAAGCTTTTTTTTTAATTTTTGTAACGGCTGGTTCAAAATTATCTAATATTTGTGGGGCCCCACAATTATCACAAATGGTTATGTATATGGAATTTTCCAGCCATTTTTTTTACCGATTTAGATCAAATAAAGTTTATTCTGTCATTAAAATTGCATGCTCTTTCGAATTTGATACTCGGTTTTTTATTATCTCACAACAAAAAATATTTTGTGTAGCGCCCTCTATGCCAAAACTCAACTATCCCTTTAAATAAAGATATGTTAAATGATCCTCCCCTTTTATTTCTCGTTGTTATTTTGTGGGCAATTTCCCAGTATGCTACTAAATTTGTCAACGTGATACCAGTAACCAGTTAAACTCTTTCACACCTGTTGAATTCGACGATCCCATTGATGGTTGCCATGCACCACTAGTGATTGTTTCTCCTCATTATGCATCCAGTCACAGGCGCGCTTGACATTCTAACGAAATTGTTTAACAAGTCAATAGTAATAGTATGTCATTTTGATTTTCCCCCGAGGTTATAAAAGAACGAAATATTATTGATGACTTGTTGTACCATTTCACTTGAATGTCAATCTGAAGACAACAAAACTCGCGTATCTCTAGTGGCATGTGACAATATTCAATGAGCTAGTCGAGTTCCACAGATTTGAAATAGTTTAACTGGTTACTGGTAATTTTGGTCCTCTAAGTTTAGCTTAAAAACTTAGTAGAATTCCGGCCTATTTCTTCTTATTTATCCGAATAAGTGCTTGTGTCTCCGGTTGTTATTCTGTCTGATATTAATATTTCCACAATGCATTGATAAAACTCACGCAGATAATTGACTTACGACATATATATTATGACTTGTGTATACGAAAAACAATATTGAAGTATACAAACAAAACTATGTAGATTGAAATGTAAGGCGGCAAACGCGTGATGGCGCTATTCTAGATCTTGGTTGAAACTGACACGCAATAACATCAACTATGTAAATGTTCACCCAAATATTGTTGCATTACATGGAAATTTGGAACGCCACAGTTAAATTGCTAGTTGGGGATTAAAAGATAATTTGTTGAAAATCATATGCCCCAAACTAGAAGATTATAATTATAAAAGCTAAGATATGCATTAAAACTGGTACATCTCTCTAGTATTATAGTAGTATGCGATAATATACAAACCAATTCCATTCCAACAGTGAGGCCCCCTTCTCATTCTCTCTGTCTCTTTCTCGCTCGCTCACTCACACCCACCCACACACACACACATACATACCCCCCCCCCCCCACACACACACAAACACACATATACTTACCCGGGCATACTTGTGGGCACCCGACTTGTGGGGTACTTGTGCTACTACAGGCTGAAGGAGTGCTACTACAAACTGTTTTTTTTTTCTTCACAAAATCTTTGCAACGAAAAAAGGCAACCTTCTGAGTGCATGGGAGTGTAGGGTCACGTCTAGAAAAAAAAGTATCACTTATGGGGCACAATCTCAATATTTTGTCACATAACTCTTTGAAGCTAAATACGCCGATTTAAGGCTATTCCTTAGTGGGGTCTATGATTTATTCCCCACAAGGAAAAATACCCCACAAGTATATAATTGTACCCACACGAGACCCCACAAAGCCACAAAAATACCGGCATGAGAACACCTACACACACATACACACACACACACACACACACACATATATATACACACGCACACACCCCCACCCCCACACACACACACACATACACACGCACAGACAGTGGCGTAGCTACGGGGGGGGCACGGGGGGGCACGTGCCCCCCCAATAATTTCGAAAAAACAATAGAAAACATAAGGGGACATTTTTTGAAAAAACAAAGAAATACATAAGGTGTGCCCCCCCAATAATTTTCGTGCCCCCCCAATCAGTCCGACCACGCTACGCCACTGCGCACAGACACATTCTTAGCATATACAATATACAGATACACACATACGCGTATACGCAAAACACACATCCAAACGCACAAATAAATACACAACTCAACTAATACCAACATTCCAAATACCTGACAAGGCACACACGTATTAAATCATGGACATGATTATTAGCATTTTACTTCCTTTTTATTTTCGGTACCAAAATACACTAAGAATTTACTGCATACATACAACAGTCAACAAATCAAAATAAACTCATGTCAAATATTACAGATATTGTAAAGTTCTGTTCTGTGTTACATTCCTTTAAGATAATGACAAATCATTAAAATAATTGTGTAAGCTTTTCTTCCACACCTCACATCAAATGAGCAAAGCTAAATTCAATACAATTATATGTTTTTTTTCACACTTTTTCAAATCAATGACAGGTATGTAAAATACCGAGTTACAATTAACAGAAACAACAACATACACTGTTGGTCATTAAGTTGGAATATTTTTTGTTAAAGATCCAACTTCATTTTTTTTTTTTTTTTTGAGCCTAATAAACCATTTCAGACTTAAAATAATGATTTTATGTTTCCAAACTACCAATGTACAATTAATGGTTGCATGAATTTGCATTAATTAATTTAGCCTTTTGTTTTGAGCTTTGAAAGGCAAGGACCTTTGATGATTGGCCCCTTTCCCTCTCTCCAAAGCGTATGTCCAACAAGTCATCATTATGTGTCATTTCTCAGAGTTGGTTGTACAATTTTCAACCAAAATTGGCACAGAGGCTCTCTAGGCCAAACTCCGTCCAACGCCATTGGCTACACGCCAAACGATGCTTGTGCTCCACCAGGAAGGGGCGTCAACAAGCAATGTCCACTATTTATTTCTGAGAAAGTTGCGCTCTCTACCTTTCACAGTTCAGAATATATCACACACAGTATTAAAGCCTACCAGCATTGGGGAAGTTATAAACAAAACATCTATGTTGGCCAAAGTAAGTGATTACTACTGTTAAAATAACAATTAAATGGTTTATGTAATACAATCCGAGCCATAGTAAGCAAATATATAAATTGAAAGTTCCATGCGCGCTGCTGAGATTGGACTTAAACTTTACAACACGTTTGCGCCGTATTCGCCGGTGCCAGTTGCAGTGAAAGTGGCTTTATCCCATAGAATTATGAATAAACAAACCAACCCGTTTATCCTCGTTTACATACGGCGCGCACGTGTCGTAGCTTCTGTACGCAGCGCGCATGCTTTTAAAGGGGTAGTACAGTTTTGGTAAGGCTGAACTTAAGTAACCAAACCTGGACAGTAACATTATAAATAATAGTTATAACTCCACCATGCTCAAAAGGTATACAACATTACAAACGACTAAGTTAAAAGCCCGTTAATTATTTGGGCCCCAAATAATTATAGGTTCAGATATATTTATTGATATTTCGGCCGTTTCTTGGTCGATTTTGACCAAATAAAGTTTACTCTGCCATTAGAATTGCATGTTCTCTCAATTTTGACACTCAGTTTTTCATTACCTCACAAACGAATTGTGATGTGCAGCCCCCTCTCTACCAAAACTAAACTACCCCTTTAAATTAAATCTGCCGTACAGATAACTCATTTCGAACTGTTCATTGCTCGAATCAGGGGCGTAGACAGCGGGGGGGGGGGGGGGGGGGGGGGGTGAGATGTATGCATCCCCCCATATCACAAGGTATGTGTGTGTGTGAGTGTGTATTTTTGCTATTGTATGTTGAGTATGCGGAAGAAGTTTTATGCAATTTTTAGTAATTATCTGCAGATTAAACGTGTCCAAAGTTATGGCTAATCGACCTTCATCGCTGTCTATGAACCATTAAAATGATTGATCGAGCATAATGCTATGCAAAATGCATAGAGCGTTTCGTTGTGAAACGTAATTATCACCATTTTGTTAATGTAGCTATTAAAACAAGCAGCGTATAACGTGCACAATACAAACGTGCATAATCATCTAAAGAACCCCATCTCATCAACTTGGCGTATTTTTGCAAATGCTGGAACAATGAACGTCAGTCTACCATGGCGAGGGACAGATGAAACGTCTAACATGTTTTGTTTTTATTTTCCCTAACGACGAATTAATCAATCTAGTAATTGATCATTTATTGTTAAAGGGAGTGCCCCTCTTTCGCAAGCCAAAAAATATAAGTTGCCAACTTGCCATATTAACCTCAAATATTATAGATCATGATTTTTGAAATTTATTCTGAAAAGATTAGGACTTGACAATGTATTTTGGTGGAGTTATGAATTTGATGATTTTTGTTATTACATATAGATTAATAAAATGTTGGACGACGGTTTAATAACCGAACCTCACAATAATCTGTCTAACTCCCTCTACGTTCGCTGTTGGATAGTGTATGTGGTATGAATGTGATGCAGGTCAGTGGTGGCACAAATCCCACCACCCATAATAGATAGCGCCATCAACGAGAGAGATCTGCACAACGAGATAGATCTGCACAACAGCAGTGATCACTATGAATGATGGCACCCACGGCTATGAAATTTCATACGCAGCATAATACAAGTATTATACAGATCTGTACCAAATTTTAAGCATTTTGGCATTTTTGGTAAAGAGGGGCACTCCCTTTAACAAATTGTTTTAATTGTCCTAGATACAAAGTGTCATGTGCACTAGCATTGCTCACGGCCCTTTATCCTAAATTTCACAAATACACGTGCGTCAGTAAAATAAAGTACAGTGATTGGTTGAGGAAGCGGCGAATGTCATACACAATAACTGTTAACGAGGGGCGGGGTAAACTCAACAATCATCGTTCATTTTCATTGGTGTGTTGTTAACCTATGTTGTATTCTGGTCAGAAATCATTAATCTCCATCGTTTATCGTTTATATTCTAATTAAACAGGAGAAAAATACATTTCGCAAAATTTTGTTTTAAGTGACCGTCATCGTATTTTATACAACGCAGTTCACTAGTTTTGGTTCCGCTACCGAAAAGTTATAAAATCCGGTTATACAAGGCAGCTCATCGAAATTTCATACGTCATATCGGTCATTGCTGCATTAACAGAGACCGGCAACACATCAACACATCAACACCTTGTTCAAGTCGCCATCGTGTTTTACAACACACACTAAACAGGAATTTCCTTCGTTTTTGCTATCTTTGAAGTTCGTTTTTCATAAATTCTGTGTATCAGCGTTGAGTTATTGACATCTGCGTTAATTCAAACATAAGGATGGTAAGTAAGATATGCACATAATAATACAAAACGGGAAAGTGTATTTCAAAGTTGTATTGAGTTCATGTTTAATTTCTGGGCCCCGTTGCAGAAATAGATGCAATCGATTGTATATATATATATAGGTTGCAATTAGTTTCAATTGTGTTGTACATGTGCATTTTGAACCAATTCGATATCTGCGCATTTATTCACATGATCTGACTAGCAAATAAATTGTTGCAGAAAGAGATACAATCGATTGTATGTTACATTTAATTTTAAGTCACTCATAAAATGTTCGCGTTTCAACCAATCATATTTGCTAATCTGACTTTAATTTAATTGTAGTTTACAAACGATTGCATCTTTTTCTGCAACGGGACCCTGATGACTTACAGAAATGTGCAATTACTAAAATGTTTCGGAATATTTACTTGTATGCATGGAGATAGCATTTAGATAATGTTGGTGGGATAGGTTGTGTATCCTTTTGTAGGCCATGATTGTGGACATAATGGGTGGAATTCACAAAGGAGGTTTGTAGGAGGTTTGTACAAACCATGGTTTGACCAAGGTTTACATCTATGGAATGCCATTTGTAAACTGATGGAGAAGGAATGTAAACTCCATATTTGTTAACAATGTTGATTTACAATTTACGGTATGCGAGCAGCATTCCATAGATGTAAACCATCGTCAAACCATGGTTTGTACAAACCTCCTACAAACCTCCTTTGTGAATTCCACCCAATACGCATTTATTTGGAATGGTTGCCATTAAAGCGATCTAGTAGTAGTAACATTGTTGAAATGTGCGAAAAAATGATGAATAGTTGATGAAATGTGTATTGTTGTGATCTGATAATATGTCCACTGAGAAATGTGTGAAAATTCACGTTAGATGTTTGCCCGAATAATCATCCTTCTCGATTCTCACCTGGCAAGCAAAAAAAAAAAAGGGGGGGGGGGGGGCTCACTTCTAGTTAAATTGTCAAAATCCTCAAAACATCTTTCATTTCATTTCATTTCATTTATTTTATATCAACCAAATATCAAAATATATAAAATACAAGAAAATCAACAGAAAATTGGTTGAGGTGCCCCTTGAAAGCAAAGCTTGTGAGCGGGGGCACCTTAAGAACATGATCAACTAATTAACTAAATACAATTTTACAAATGATTACTAATTAAGCATAAGGCAAAACAACTAATACATCGCATACACACCAAAATAGATAAAAACAGATTAAGGACTGAAATAAAGCAGAAGATAAAAGAAGGAGTAAAGAGGTCAAAAAGAAGAAGAGTGAAGTATAAGGAATACAAATGCACAATAAGATACAAGATAAGAATATAATAACAAAATAATATGGATCTTTGGAACTCTAGTGGTTCTCTCATACCTTATCATGTTCATATTAACAATAACAGCACGGGACAGTTTCGTTTTGTTTTCAATTTTCCATTTCGTTCAAAAGATATTTACGATTGAAGTGTGTCTGTATGAAATTGTTTACGGGATATTTTCATTCGTGTACAAAGTCAGTGCAATGAGGTAGTATTTTACTTTGCTGTTAACGTGAAATTAATGTGAAATGTTCACCTATTACTTTGTGGACATATCAGATCACACCAATATACATCTTATTAATCGCTAATCACGATTTGCACTTGTCACCAAACTTAATAGATCCCTTTAATGCCCGAAAGTGATATGTGTTGTTTAATGTGCAGGATTGATTGCAGTGTGTATCCGTTGACCGGGGTAATAATATTGTAAGCGCTGTGATATAGTTTACTATGAATAGCGTAGCTAAATGCCTAATATTATTATTATTTAGTTGAAAATACCCTGATTTTTCCCGAATAAGAGACGGTTTCACCCTTAAATTACATGAATTTTTGCCCTATTGTAACATGTGTTTGTCCGACTGCGACATGGTTTTACCCGAATATGAAATGGTTTGGCCAAATATGAGATGTTCTTTGCCCGAATATATCCGTTTTTTTAAACTCCCGGGGGCTGTGTATTGATGTGACCTGAGTGATCATGACTGTGTACACACACAGTTAAAGGGATCTAGTAACTTTGTTGACACGTGCAAAAAGTGATGAATGGTTGATGCAATGTATATTATTGTTATCTCATATGTCCACAGGGTATTGTGTGAAAATTCCAAGTCAAATGGACATTCAATGGCCAAGTAATGAGCGAAAATGCAAAGTGATATTCAATAACTCACTGCACTCACTTTGTACACAGAAGAAAAACTCGCCCGGAGTTTTTCTTATCTGAATACTTCGATCGTACATATCTTTGTAACGAAAGGGAAATTTGAAAACCGAAACCTGTCCCATGATTTTATTGTTAATACGAATACAACAAGGTATGAGGGAACCGCTAGAATGAAAAATTTATTTTGAAGATTTGGACAATGTTACTAAGTCCCTTTAAATGTCTTCCCTAGAGACTTTCACATCCGAGCGCTTCAATCATTATCTTTATAACGAAGGAGAAATGTGGAGCACCCAAATCTATGCCATGTTTACATTTGATAATACGAGTGCAACGAGGTATTTGAGAACGGCTAGAGTTCTAAGTAAATTTCCTCGATATCGGCAATGTTACTAGAGCCCTTTAACATAATTAAATCCACCGACATGGATCAAGACGAGTCTTGCAATACAAGTTGGCACTTTTGTACATAGATCTATGCAAAACATGCCTCAATAGTATATCCCCTAATGTAGTACAAATAAATGTTGTGAATTTTTTTGCTATAATCTTGGAAACAGTTTTTAATTTGGTCTACATACATTACTGATGAGAAAAAGTGATGTTTCTATTTTTTTATTTTTGGTCCCAGGGTGCATTTTGGCGATTTTAAAGTCTTTTTTACTTGCCGGGTTCCCAATATACTCGATTTGGGGGAATATGCAAATTAGGTAAAATACATAATTATGCAAATAATATGCATTACTAGAGGTTGCCACGATGGCAACTCATCTTTGATATCTTAAATACATACTTACAACATAACTGACAAATAATAATCCGGAATTATTGCTTATTAGGGGCTGTAGCCACTGAAAATCAATAATATTCATAAATATGCAAATTAGGGGCAGCCATCTTGGATTTCAGAGTGTTTCCCATACAGCACTTACAAACGAGCACCGGAAATGGAATCCTTGCCCCAAACTACCATAGAATACTAGTTTTTATCAATATTGTACTATTCCTAGATAGAAAATGACCCCTGACCTTATTTCAAAAAAATGCAAATTAGCTCATTATCTTTAAAATCGCCAAAATGCACCCTGGGACCAAAAATAAAAAATGGAAACATCACTTTTTATCATCAGTTATGTATTTAGACCAAATTAAAAAGTGTTTCCAAGATTATAGCAAAAAAAATTGCTGCTTTACATAACCTGATAGACTACAATCCCTAAGCACAACACCATCATATTACGACCCGAAGAACAACTGCGTATCTAAACTACCGTAAAGCAAGACAAAGCATGTAGATTGGTTCAGATCCTTTATCTGTTGTCGGATCGGATCGGATCGGATTTTGTAGTATGCTGTGGGCTTAATGGGTTTAACGGTAGACCAAGGAGCTATTATATACTGGAGTCACAGTAGATTCGAATCCTTTACTAGATGTGCGATGCCGCCACTGTCAACTATGCAGTGAATGTGCTGATTTGAATTGGACCTGAATTTTACTTGCAGGTGGAAAAACAATGGCGTTTCCGTTGATTACATACGCATTGGCACATTTCAAAGGGTTTATGTTCACTTGGTCTAATCTCAGTTGGTCTACTTCCCATTTGGTCTACTACCTGATGCCTCCAAAACCCTAACCCTAACCCTAACCCTTACCCTAACCCTAACCCTAATCCACAACCCTAACCCTAATCATAATCCATAATCATAATCATAATTAAGCCACCAGATTCATAATTTTCTAGTAGACCAAATGGGAATAGACCAAATAGTTGTAGACCAAGTGGCAATTTACCTTTCAAAGAGAGGTGTGCTTTGTTATTATAATCACTTTTCGCAAGTCCGAACTCGAGTGTTTCTCAATAATAGATAGCAAGTGCGCGCGAAATAAAAACAAAAATGTGTGGAAATTGAAATATTCATAATACAAATTAACATGGTGGGGGTGCCTGGGCACTATTGCGACGTGTCTTATCAATTAGAGTGATATCTCAAGATTATTATGTGTTTGTCGGAAATGATCGGAAAGTGGAGAAATAATGTTTCAAAGAATCACATTAATTCAAGATTTATCTGGATTTGTTCTCAATTCATGTAGGAAATTATTATAATTTCATCTCTATTTGACAGCGCGTCTATCAAATCTACCAGTTAACATGCAATAGTCACAAATAACTGAACATTAGTTGAATTATCTTGAAATTTCATATTCTTTAGGCCAGTTAATTAGCTAGTCGTTGGTTTCACTTGGCGGCATCGAAGATCAAACTTCAAATAAACCGCAAAGCCTCACTTCTCATTTTGTTCGCCTTTAGAATATAGACAGGTGTTTGAATAAATTAGTGACAGTTGCGACTGCATCCATGGTAACTCCTTGGGTAGACTAGTGAATTGCATCACCATGATCACGCGATTACTGTTCCCATGGTAACACAGTGAAAAGGCTCGTTCAGGGTTTTTAGTCCGCATACGTATTATGATGACAATCGATTACTTAAACTAAACCATTTCAATTCAATTCAACAAAATGATCCATTTCTAAAATTAATAGCTCAATAACTTCGCCGCTTAGTCCATATACAGTAATGACAACAGTGGTCATGATCCACTGACGACGCGTCAGTTAGTTAATTAATTATTATTCCTGACGAAGTGCAACGACGTGACGGTCCTAGCATCCAATCATCAATTCTTCTTTGCGTAATTTCCTAAACTAAAAAATTGAGGTTTTAGCGAGCGTGTGCGTGCATCTCTTTCTTTCTTTCTTCCTTTCTTTTTTTTTTAAATTTGTGTTGGGGTTATTATACCATATAACATAATAATTGTTGTGTTTCTAACGAAACGAAGCAGGTTGTGGTGTGGGTCTGGTTGTTGGCGATACCCCCCCCCCCCCCCCCTGCCCCCGCCCCTATGTTATAACTTTGACATATCTTGTATTGAAACAAAAGTTTATGAAAAACAATTTACTGGAGGGTGATGACGGTCGGACTAAAGCTTTTAGCATCGCAAGCTATCTGTACACCAGTTTGTACTGTACACATTTACCAAATGTTTACAGATAAATAATAAAACACATTCTGAATCGTCTTGGAAAATGTTCTCGCAGTTGTGCCACCTTTCTATGTCTAATATATCTTGATCTACTCCAAATGTAAAGGAAACAGACCAGAAATATATAATAAGCAAAGAAAAATAGGCTTCGCCCGGAATCGAAGTTGAGACCTCCGGACTGCTAGACCGGTGATAAACCATAATATATAGAGCCACAAAAACCCTTGAATGGGGCACGTTCCCATTAAACAATTTGTATTTCTCGTATAGTCAGAAGCTAGTTGTTGACATCCTAAAAATGTACTTGGAACTCTATCTTTCTATCTATCTATCTATCTATCTATCTATCTATCTATCTATCTATCTATCTATCTATCTATCTATCTATCTATCTATATACTTCTCGAAGTAATCACTTCTTACTCTAACCTGAAGGGTGGGCACATGTGTGCCTACGAAACAACGTTGTAGTTATAATGAAGTCATACTAATTGTTGTACATATATATAATTGCTCCTATTTATTTAGTTGAGCACTTTAATCATGGTTATTTGCACTATTTATAATATTGCTATATATACAAGCGAAAAGTGAACTAATACATACAGCTTTGGTTTCTTCCAATATTTAAATAATTGCAAAGAATAATCATAAATAATTGAGAAGGAAGAATAATAGTAGGCGTAGCTTAATAAGCAATGTTACTCCCTTTAATCCTCCAAATGAAAAAAGGCACTGGTCGAAAAATTGGTCTCCGCCAGGACTCGAACCTGGGTCTCCGGTTTGGAACGCCGACGCCTTCACCACTAGGCTACGGAGACCGTGTGAATGAAGACAAATCCAATTCAGGTCATTGGCAAGCCAATATATCGGCCCTTTGTACTGAATTGATTCATGGGGAGGGAGTTACGAACAATGCAAGCCGCCTTTACTTCAGCTGGATCACAATAGAGTGATTCAAGTATTAGTTAGAACATAATACAAGCGAAAGGTGAACTAATACATACAGCTTTGGTTTCTTCCAATATTTAAATAATTGCAAAGAATAATCATAAATGATTGAGAAGGAAGAATAATAATATTGGAAGAAACCAAAGCTGTATGTATTAGTTCACCTTTCGCTTGTATATATCTATATATATATATCTATCAATCAGGCCATAGTTCATCACAGACGTTGGACAAAGCCCTCCTCATGACATTTCCATTCTATTCTACCTCTAGCTATCCTAGGCCACGTGGTCGTTCAGTCGTTCACATTATGATGTTATTTCATCTCTCCATCTATTCATTTGCCTTCCTCTTCTTCTCTTTCCCTTCCTTGGTTGCCATTCTGTTGAACGATATGTCCATCTATTATCCTGATGTATTGCCACATGCCCTGCCCATCTCCATTTTGATTTGTCTTACTTGTAACTCAAATACCACTTTGTATTCGTATTACCAATACAATCATGGAACCGTTTACGGTTTTCCAAATGTATAATCTGGTATAAAGAAGGGTACGATTGAAGTATTTATATTCAACATTGTCTAGTGGACAATTGTGACTGTGTGCAAGGTCCGACTGCGAATATCACTTTTCATTTTCGCTCATTACCTTGTCATATGCAATCGCTTACCATGGAATTTTCACACATCACTCAGTGGACATATCAGATCACGGATATATAAATGTTACTGTCTGACTGAGTTAATATGTCATTTTTGTTCTAGGCCCCGTTGCAGAAAGAGATACAATCGATTGTAAGTTACGATTGATCGTAAGTCAGCAAATGTACGCGTTTCAACCAATCAGATTTGCGCATCTAGAACACGTGATCTGACTTACGATTAATTGCAACTTACAATCGATTGTATCTCTTTCTGCAACGGGGCCCTGGACTGATAACATGTACTATGGAAACATATTAACCAATCAAAAGGTTTCCCTACCAGATACTGGATACTAAAATTACACTTACCAATTTAAAAATGTTGTCTTGCATTTATTCCAGAAATCCAAAATGGTAGATCACGTGCATTGGATCATCAGCATGCTTGTTCTCATCAATGTTGGTACGTTCGCTGGAATTAATATGTTTTTTTCTTCTAATCCTAGCTTATTACAAAGCCAATTAAAAGTGTATTGTTACGTAAGTGTACAATAATTCCTTAGCATTTCCTCTAATATGTCTGCTAGAAAGTAGGTAGCAAAATCGTAATATATTAAAGGATCCTCCTAGTCATGTATTAAATCTTATGAAGAAGGTAATATCTTGGACGTGATTAAAGGGATAGTTGAGTTTTGGTAGAGAGGGCACTTCGCAAAATATGTTTTGGTGAGATAATGAAAAACTGACCTTCAAATTTGAAAGAACATACACATTTAATGACAGAATAAACTTTATTTGATCAAAATCGGTTCAGAAACGGCTGAAATATCCATAAATATATGTTTATTCAAAAGATTCTTCGCCAGGGTGACTACTTTGAAAAGAAATCTGAATAGGTTTTTGAAAAGTCATTGATGATATATCTATTGAATCATTATTTTATCAAAACATTAAATGCACAATTTTGTATGAAAAATGGCTAAAACCAATGATTGTTTTAGAAAGCGCCCTCTTGAGTTGTAACGGCTCTTTTTTTTATAATAGGGGTTTTACTTAGTTGTTTGTAATTATGTATAATTTTCGAGCAAGGTGAAGTTATAACTATTATTTTGTACCGTAATGGTGCAGGTTTTGGTTACTAAAGATAAGTTTTACCAATACTCAACTATCCCTTTAATCTACATCATCAAAAACCTGAAAAGCGTGTAATAAATCTGGCTTTGTCACCACCGATGATTTTTTATAATGATTTTACATTTTTAATACATTTTTATTTCGTGTACGACTCTAAAGATAAGATGAGAAAGAATATAAGTGCCGTTATTGGAGACAAATGTTCTGTATTTATATTTATTTATTCATTCATTTTCACAAATGGGCGAAACACTCTAGTCAGCATAGCTTTTTTTTTTTTTATAGGGTACAATTAAAAGTACACGACATTTTTACATGACTTTTTGTTAGATGTAGTTAATCGCACTTTGGGCATATAAATGTCCCCTTATGCATGTCATGTGTGTGTGCGGGTGGGACTATGTGTAATGTATGAGGTATGTGAACATACATTCCAGCGAAATAATTATTCTATGCAAGTGTGTTTTCTTGTGATTCCCTATAATTCGCTCAGCGCCACAAGCAGTGGTGTCATCGGAGAGCAACGGTGTCACAGGCCCTTCGTGTTGCAGTGATGGTCTAGGGCTCGGTTACACCCTGCCAATGGGTCGACCGTGTCAGGAGAAACAGCTCCCAAACGGGGAGAAGGTGCACACCATCCCGAAGCTGATCCCACCCGGGCCAGGTGAAGACACATCGTGCATGAGGCAGAGCAGGATCGGGATTCCACCCGGAAGACGCATCTGCCGAGTTCCGGGTAAGAATTAGTTTTTTACTCAAACCGTTAGCGTTTCTTTTCAGAAAGATGAAGTAGGAGGGAGGGGGCACTCAAAGGAGTAGGCGATGCAGACCATCCCGAAGCTTATCCCACCGGGCCGGGTGCAGACACATCATGCATTAGGAAGAGCAGGATCGGGATTCCACCCGGAAGACGCGTCTGCCGAGTCCCGGGTAAGAATTCATTATAACTCAAACCATTCCAGTTTCTTTGAAAAAGTGGTGAGAGGTGTCACTCACCCGGCACAAAGATACAGTCTATCCCGAATAAGCTGAGACAGGCCAGGCCAGGTGCAGACATGGTAACCCGCCTGGAAGACGCGTCTGCCGAGTCCCGGGTTAGTATAAATGTATTCTCCTTGTTTTCGTTTATTTGATGTTGAATGGGAAAGGAGGAAGGAAGGGGACAATCACACGGGGCGACGGTGCATACACATCTTGCAAGGTGAAAAGCAGGATTTGAAAATGCGCCCGGACGATGCGTCTGCCGAGACACGGGTAAGAATTTGTTTTTAATCATCATTCGTTCCCTTTTCTTTGAATAATGCGAAAGGAGGAGGAGGTTGAGGGTATAATTCATACAGGACATTGATACAGTCGCGAAGCTGACAACAACCTGACCAGACGCCGGCACATCGTGCAAGCTGAAAAGCGGGATTGGGATCCCCCCCCCCCCCCCCCCCCCCCCCGGAGGACGCGTCTGCAGAGTCCCGGGTAATAATTAATGTTGACCCAAATCGTTCGCGTTTCTTTGAAGTAAGGGGCATTGTTTGGGAAGGCCACTCAAAGGGGTAGGCGGTGCAGACCATCCCGAAGCTAATCCCACCCGGGCCAGGTGCAGACATATCATGCATGAGGAAGAGCCGGATCGGGTTCCGCCCCGAAGACCCGGCTGCCGAGTTCCGGGTCAGTATTACTGTTAACTCACATTGTTCGCGTTTCTTGTAAGAATGTGGAAGAAGGAGTAAGATGGGGGCAGTCATACGGAACAGTGGTACAGCATGGTCCGAAACTGATCACACCCGGACCAGGTGAAGTCACATTATGCATGAGGAAGAGCAGGATCGGGTTTCCGCCCGGAAGACGCGTCTGCCGAGTCCCGAGTGAGTATGAATGTTCTCACCTCGTTCCCGTTTCCTGAAGAATGGGAAAGGGACATGGAGGAGGGAAGGGGCACTTACACGAGGAGGCGGTGCAGGTCATCGCGAGGCAAATCATACTCGGGCCAGTTGACGGCAAATCGTGCAAGATTAAGAGCAGGATCGGGATCCCGCCTGGACGCAGTGTCTGCCGAGTCCCGGGTTAGTATGAATGTTCTCTCCTCGTTCCCGTTTCTTTGATATTCAGTAATGGTGAAGGAGCTAAAGGAGGGAGGAGGAGGGAAGAGGAGCACTCACACGGGGCGACGGTGCAGACACACCTTGCGAGATAAAACGCAGGATTCTACCGAGTCCCGGGTAAGAATTTGTTTTTACTCAAATCGTTACCGTTTCTTTCAAGAATGGGAAAGGATATAGGAGGATGATGGGGTATTCACACAGAATACTGATACAGTCGTGAAGCTGACACCAACCTCGCCAGACGCAGACACATTGTGCAATATGACAATCAGGTTTGGGATCCCGCCCGGAGGCAGCGTCTGCCAAGTCCCCGGAAAGAATTAATTTTTACCCAAACCGTTCGCGTTTCTTTGATGTAAGGACGGTGCATTGTTTGGGAGGGCCACTCAAAGGGGGAGGCGGTGCAGACCATCCCAAAACTAATCCTACCCGGGCCAGGTGGAAACACATCGTTTATGAGCAAGAGCTGGATTTGGATTCCGACTGAAAGACGCGTTTTCCCCGTCCCGGGTTACTAGAATGTTCTTACCTCAATCGGGTTTCTATGATGTTGAAGAATGGGGAAGGAGGGGGAACTGGGCACTCAATTGAGGAGGCGGTGCAAACCATCGTGAAGATAATCCTAACCGGGCAAGATGCAGACACATCGTGCAAGATGAAGAGCGGGATCGGGATTCCTCCCGAAATACGCGTCTACCGAGATCCTATTATTTGTGTTATACTAAAATAAAGATATGAGGGGAGAGAGGCAGAAAGAGAGGTATGGGGCTCCCCCACTTAATAACGGTGCAGGCTATCCCGAAGCCTGTTCTACCCGGGCCAGGTGAATTCCACTTCCTGCAAGAGGAAGATCAGTATCGGGTTTCCGGCCCGGCGCCGGGTCTACCGAGTCCTGGGTTAGTATTAATTTGTTAGTCCATACCTCGTTCGCGCTTTTGTAATGTGAACAAGATAATATCAAGAGGAGAGAGAGAGAGGGGCGCATACAAGAAACCAAGGTCTATCCTGTAGCTAATCCCACTCGGTCCGGGTGCAGGTACATTGTGCATGAGGAAGGGTCGGATCAGCCGGATTCCCGTCGGGCGCTGTGTCTGTCGATTCCCGCATTACTTAAAGGAACTAAAGAATACAACCTACTTTGGCACTTATTCCATAGTTGATGACTTGTAAAATAGGTCTGCCGAAACGAACTCCATGAAAATAAACACAGTGGTGATTTTAGACTAATGTTCTGATGCCAAATCTCACTTAGCAGTCAGTTTACGCCCCACCCACATTTAGGGTCCAGAATCGGTAGCGTGATTGACATGTGATTGACAATTAATTGGCTTACGTCATCTACAGAATTTAGTTCATTAGTCCGTTCTTTAGATGACGTCACATGTTGGCGATTTAAAAGGGGCGTTCCCAGGACAATTAGATATTTACTATTTACCCAAAAATTGATTGATTTCATGAGAAATGACTGCCAAATTCTTTTTCTTGAGGATAAATTACGTTTAGAGAGCCTAATTGTGAAATTAGGCCATCTAGACGCTGTAGTTCCTTTAAATGAGTTTTCGATTGATTTAGTTTTAATTTCGGACCTATGTTCCTTATGATTTAGAATGGCATATACATATTTCTACTGTGGATTTATATTTAAGTTGCAGATGAGGAACGCTTCAATTGTTAAAAATACGTTCTACACAAATACGAAACTATCCAATGTACGTATGTAGTTTCACATTTGTTTTTATTTTTCAGATTGCCATAGCAGCCCTTGTGCAAACGGCAGGTGCGAAGAGACGATGACTGGATTCAAATGTCATCAAGACGACGGTAAGTACGTCTCGGGACTTATAATCTTCCCTCAATCTGTCAATAGCATTTCAAATCCTTCGGAGAGAAACATTCCACGATGTTCCCAACAACAAATTCACAAACAACAAACGTCTGGCATTAGGACGTCATAATAGAATCTCTATTTGATTGCGCGTATTAATTATTAACGTCGCGCGCATGTACGCGCAAACTTTGATTTAAAATATTTACTTCCAGCATTGAATATAACACCTGCAATCGATAGCATCGCTTTAATTTTTTTCAGGCAACAGTGAATCACAGCCGACTCCTACAACACAAACAACCGCAGGACCAACAACGTCACCACCATCAACAACAGCAGAAGAATCAACGTCTATCACAGGTATATTCAGTACATACCTACGCTACCGGAACTCTTTTTTCTGAAGTAGTGTCTAAGTCATAGTTTACTATCATGCTCCCGTATAAAAACCTGTTTAAGTCCCGTCTAACTTAAGTCACGAGGTCGTGACTGGATTGTTTGTATTCTGAAGTCGTAAATAATTCCTGTTTAACTCGAACTCCTGACTAAGTCTCGATTAAGTTCTGTTTAACTTTAGAATAGCAAGTTTTCGCTCAGCGACGGACAGGCCTTAAACGACGCGGGAGCACTCAGGGTTACGGCCGTCGCACACAGACCGCCCTCGTTACAATAAGCGGTTTTGATTTTCGGTGAACGCGTACGTAGTGTACGGAGGAGCTGGGCTAACGTCACCGCTTGGGAATATCCCTCTCCCGCAACTTGGCGAATTTACATCGAGTTTTCAGTGATAAGCACCCTTTTAGATCCATTTTCTTAGAGTGTAGTGCGGGCTAAAATTACTAGCAACGGGTTAAACCGTTTCACACACGTGTAATGTCACTAGCACATTGATATGCCATCGGAGATAGTCGTATTGTTTATTTTCATTATCAAAACAATCCCTCTAGTTACACTTGGGCATCGGGACAATGGGCCACTTGACGTTCCAGTCATAGTATAGCTGGTCACCAGTAATGTCCTGGATGATCCAGGACGCAATATTACTGGTGACCGATTACACTATCATATGACTTGAATTTCAAGCGACTTTGTCCCGATGTCTATATAGGCAGCACTAGATGAATTTGTGGGATAATAAAAATAAACAGCTGGTACAATTATCTCCGGTGGCACATGACAACAGTCATGATTCTTTAATGAAGCCAATGCTAGTAGGTCGTGTTGATATCCGTAAATATAAAAAAATGTATATAATCATTCTGTATATTTTGTATCGTTATAGATGCGTTCATCCAAACATTGAATGTCCTCGAGGAAGCGGACAAGAGAGGGTTCGTCCAGTTCTCTTGTCGGAGTAGTCCTATGTCCTTTAAGCTAGCTCAGGCAGCCGGGTGGACGCAGAGAACAGCCCATCTCGTGTGCGAGCACGCTGGCTACAAGGGTGCCTACGCGACATACAGTCATGACAGTGGCGCGCCGATCGCAGAGTCACCGGAAGACGGATATACCGCCTCGGCGGGGATAATGTGCCCAACCAACGCTACCAACATCACCGTCTGTTGGCATGGCAACCAAACAGACATGGTTGGAGGAGAGGATGTCGTGAAGGTTGTGTGTTGTTCTGGTAAGAAATCATTGTTCGTTCTAGGATGTTTTGCGTAACAATTTATAATGGACCCATTGCGTAAACACACATGGACAACGTGGAGACGTTTTGATCATAATTATATACAACATCTATGAGTCTATGTTTACCGTTTATTTTCAACTTGTGTTCATCATTGAAGTAAGATGCATTGCGCGTCAATGGATAAAAAAGACTGTTATACTTTACGTTCGTCATTCCCATAGTATTACATTCCATAGAAAAATTGTAGCATATTGAGTAAATATAAGTATTATACACAAAATATAACATACTTGGGGAATTCTAAAAACGATTCTGCGCTAAAATATTTTTCGGTATGCTGAAACTGTACTAAACGAATAACGGTTTGCTAAGTACATTATTATTTTAGTGACGTCTATACAATACATTTTAATTTAAATCGGTTTAGAATACATCCCCTAGGACTGCAATTCGTTAAGAACGTGTAATTTGATGAAATTATTGTACCATATACATTATTGTTATCATTTTTTTGAGAGAAGATGACAGGTTCGGACCACCGGGAGTTGCTAGATGCGGCCCATCGGGTTTCGCCCTGGGTATCGAGAGCGGCTTGATTCCAGACTCCGCATTCACCGCTTCGTCGTCGCACTCACAATCTTACGTCCCATCACGTGCGCGGCTCAACGCCGGAACCTGTTGGCACGCAAGGAACAACAACCAAGCGCAGTGGCTGAAGATCTCCCTGGAGGCGGACTACGTCATTACGGGCGTTATTATCCAGGGGAGATCTGATTACGTGCAGTACATCACGTCGTATAAAGTGACGTATAGTCGGGATAACGCAGAATGGATCGAATATATGGATGAATACGCTGACGTAGTCAAGGCAAGTACACAGTACCTACTTCTTACTATAAAAACAAATAAAGACACATAATTATCTTGTACTTGTCTGCAGTCGAGGTAAAACTTACCAGCGCCCGCAGTCTTTACCGCCAACCTTGGCTCAAAACCAATCATGTGATCAATGCGTCTTGCATTTATGTCATGTCATAAAAGTACATTTTCACACCCAATTTAGGTGGAAAATTTCCAATTTGACACCCCATAGTGTGTCACCACACCCATCTATAACGCAAAGTACGGGTTTCTCAGTCATTCAGTCGAAGAATTCCTTCCAACATTGCTGTCGAATTAATCCGTTTTTGAGGAAGGTATAACTCTTAGAGTCGCATCATGGAAGCTCAAGCCTTGTAACTAGGTATATGGTTTTTGGTGGGCCTATAATCATGGTGCGTGCTTTCTAAAGGTTGTCATATTTTACAGGGGAATATCGGTTATGATACCACGCCACTATCGATGCAATTTGCTCTACAATCTCTTTTATAGATCTTTTCGGGGAATTATGACCACTCGACCCCGGTAACCAATGTCTTCGGGAGAGCCATCGTTGCGCGTTATCTGAAGATCCACCCTAATACATGGTACGTCCGTATTGTGTGCAGGCTAGAGCTGGTCGGGTACGGTCCTCTGAGTAACGACTTGGGTAAGTTGAAACAAATAATTATTTCATCCTCGTTTACTATCATATTACATCTGTGAGCCTAGCACACATGGCTTGCAGTGTTCTTTATCACATATAATCGCGTCATGGCGCGTGATCACGTTTTGAGTAACAATGTTAACCCTAAAACGGCCGGGCTATTCGAGGTCGGGGTGGGGGGTGGGGGGGGGGGGGGGGGGTGGAGGGCATTATGGCCCTTCTTCAGATCTCGACCGTGAAACGCACGATCGCCGCGAACATTTGAAAGCATGTCAAGTTAATTGTATATAATACTATGGCAATTTCAATCTTTTGAAAACAATCACTCATTTGCATATGTTATGGTTATTTATGCAAATGAGGTAATAAAATAATTTTGTTTGTCCATAAATCATAATTTATATTTGTGATAATAAAACATTGGTTTTCAATATATGTATTCTTTAGACCATTCGGAATAATAATACAAAACAAATGGAAAAGTTATTCCGTACATGTTTTTGATTGTTTTGAGAATTTCATATTGTATTACTTAGTTTTTTTAACTTATGTATTTAATTTTTTTTTTTTTTTTTTTTTTAACTATAGTATAAAGGGTTAGTTCAGTTTTGGTATGGAGGGCGCTGCACAAACTAATTGTTGGTGAGAAAATGAAAAACTGAGTGTAAAATGTGCAAGAGCATACAATTTTAATGGCAGAATAAACTTTATTTGATCAAAATCGATTGAGAAACGGCTGAAATATCAATAAATATATCCAATCGGAATAAATCTGAGGCCCAAATTTAATCGATGATTTTTTTATTTTTTTTTTTTTTATGCTTACACTTTTTCAAAAATGTTCAAAAGATGTTTTCAAATAGATGTTAATGATCTCTCTAGTTAATCATTATTTCAACAAAACATCAAGTGCATAATTTTGTATGAAAAATGATTGAAACCAATGCTTTTTTAGAGAGCGCCCTCTTGTGTTTTAATGGCTCTTTTTGAATGATAACAGGTGTTTTACTTAGTCGTTTGTACTTTTCTATACCTTTCGAGCATAGTGGAGTTGTAACTATCAGTTTGTAATGCTATTGTGCATGTTTTGGTCACTAAAGCTCAGCCTTACTGTACTACCCCTTTAACTAATTTGAACCTTTAAACAAAATCGGAACAAGACAAAATAACCAATATTCTATCTCTTTTTAGGAAAATGATATTGCCATAATATGTTTTGTACACAAATCACGGAAATTAGCAATTTTAGGGCTAACATGCAGACAAAAGGTCACGTGACTTCGTAACGGTAAGTCCGGCGTTCGCAAATTCGTTATTAAAAGATGCGCAAGACTTGAAAGAAAAAAGTCACGTAACGCCGCGCCGTACTGCCCCCGGCCTTATCAGGGTGACGTCCTCTGCTAAATATATGCAGTGTTGGGTGCTTTTGTTCATGCAGGGCAAGGCTAGGTTTAAAGGGATCTAGTAACATTGTCAACATCTACAAAATGGACGTAAAACTCTAGCCGTTCTCACATTCATATTCGTATAACCAATAGAAGCATGGAACAGGTTTTGTATTTCCACATTTCGTGTTCCTAAACATTATGGCCCGTATTCACAAAGGAGGTTTGTACAAACCCCGGTTCAAACCGCGGTTTACATCTATGGAATGCCAATTGTAAACTGATGGAGAGAGAATGTGTACCATCAACATTGTTAACAAGTAAGGAATTTACATTCTCTCTCCATCAGTTTGCAATTGGCATTCCATAGATGTAAACCGCGGTTTGAACCGGGGTTTGTACAAACCTCCTTTGTGAATATGGGCCAAAGTGTCTGATTAAATTGTTCAGATTGTTCCTAAACATTATGGCCCGTATTCACAAACCCCGGTTCAAACCGCGGTTTACATCTATGGAATGCCAATTGTAAACTGATGGAGAGAGAATGTGTACCATCAACATTGTTAACAAGTAAGGAATTTACATTCTCTCTCCATCAGTTTGCAATTGGCATTCCATAGATGTAAACCGCGGTTTGAACCGGGGTTTGTACAAACCTCCTTTGTGAATATGGGCCAAAGTGTCTGATTAAATTGTTCAGATTTGAAATTAATTCAAACTGTATACAAAGTCGGTGCAGGGATTTGGCAAATGAAACCCTCCGTTTTGACACTCATTTACAATGGAATGTTCACACATCACTCAGTAGACATATCAAATCCCCATGGGTGTAAGGGAACATTTTTTTCAGGGGTCTGAGATAATTTGCCTGAATGATTTTACTTCCCGACTTTTCACCTGACAAGCAAAAAAAACAAAAAGGTCCTCGCCTTTTTGACGCCCACTGTTTTTGCACGATTTTGCCCGAATATGAGACGCTTTTGCAAGAAAAAAAAAATTACTTTGGGTCTTTGCCCGAATGTAACATTAGTTTGCCCAAATATGGCATGGTTTTGCCCGAATATTACGTTTTTTCGATTATGTCATGGTTTTGACTGAATTTCAGGTGCTTTTTGGCCTTTTTGGCTTTTAAGGCTGAACTTTAGTAACTAAAACCTGCATAATAACATTACAAAATAATGGTTATAACTCTACCATGCTCGAAATGTATAACAAAATTACCAACGACTAAGTAAAATGCCTGTTATCATTCAAAAAGTGTCATTAAAACACTAGAGGGCGCTCTGTAAAAAAAAACATTGGTTTCAACCATTTTTCATACAAAATTATGCATGTGATGTTTAGTTGAAATAACGATTAAATAGAGAGATCATCAACAAATATTTAAAAACCTCTTTTGCAAAAAAAAATCTGGGCCCCAAATTTACTCCGATCAGATATATTTATTGATATTTCAGCCGTTTCAGAACCGATTTTGATCAAAATAATATAGTTTATTCTTTCGTTAAAATTGCTTTTTCAAATATTTGACACTCAGTTTCCCATTATCTCGCAAAAAAAAGGATTTTGTACAGCGCCCTGTATACCAAACCTGAACTACCCCTTTAAGCCTCAAATAGCAAGATATACAAAAATGTATGATTATAACTCATTCTTTACCGTCAGACATCCACCTACCACTGTGTTAATACTTCTCCGATAACTAAATAAATTCGTATTTGGACCCACAATAATTATCATAATAATATTAGTATGGATATTTCATTTTTTCCGGACAAATTTTAATCGACCAAAAATAATTTTGAGGATAAAACTGTACGATTATCAAATATTGCACGTGATCTTTGCATTATTTCTTGGAGTGCCTTCCAACCAAAACTGTACTATTCCTTTCAGTGTAAGACGATCATTGTGAAAACCTACGACTTACCATCATTCTCCTTCTTGGAGATTTTTTTTCATGGAACAAAGTTTATTTTGTGGATACAATCTCGCGCATTTTCAAACGTTGCACTTAGTTTTCCATTACACCACAAACACATTTCGTTGAGTGCATTTCAACCACAATTGTATTATTCCTTATATTTCTCCTTCTTGGTGATTCATTCTTATTCAACAGAAATAGCGGGTGATGATGGTCGATGTGTGCCAGATAAGGGGGAGCCGCTTGGGGTGGAAGATGGGCGAATTCCCGACGAGAACCTGACATCGTCATCCTTCTATAATTGGAACGACGGGCATCGAGTACGAAATGGAAGACTCAATGGATTGAATGGACTTCGGACAGCATCGATAGCATGGACAGCAGGGGCCTGGGTCGCCCATGCCAATGATGCTGACAAATGGGCCAAGGTGCGCGCAAAAACAAATTAAAGGGATCTAGTAACTTTGTTGACATGTGCAGAAAGTGATAAATGGTTGGTAAAATGTGTAGCCTACTTTTGTGATCTGATTTGTCCATTTGTAAAAATTTCACGCTAAATCGATGTAATATGGTCGAGTAAAGAGCAAAATTACAAAGTGATATTCCCTAATTCATTGCACTGACTTTGTACACAGTTATAACTATCCAGTGGATAGTTATAAATCCAAACACTTCAATCTTAAATATCTTTTTAAACGAAATGGAAATTCGACAAACCAAAACCTGTTCCATGCTTCTATTGATAATACAAATGCAACAATGTATGAGAGAACCACTAGAGTTATACGAAAGTTTTTTTGCGGATTTGGACAATGTTACTAGATCCCACCTACAGACGTAGTACCTTTCATTATGTATTATATACCTCACATCGAGAATCCTGCAATCTGATTGGTTGAACAAGCGGGCATATTTTTCGATATACCCGCTCAGCAAATAAAAAAATAAAATAAAAACAAACCAAACAAAGCGGGCTCCAGCGAGCATAATTGATTTTCTTCCAAAAACAAAACAAACAAAGCAGTATCCGGGCGAGCATTTAATTTTTTGCCCGCTTAGCACACAAACAAAATTAATCAAAACAAAACAAACACAGCGGGCTCCGGGGGAGCATATTGATTTTTTCACAAAATGTCCATAGAGATGCGTGTTATAAAAGCCTCTCTGCGAGCTGAGGTCTTGTTTCAGCTTGCGAAATATGCTCGACCAGATTTCCCAAAGAGCAATTTAAAAAATACAGAATATTTTTACCCGTGAATATCAATAAGTTCCAAAGAATATTCTAGAGATGCATTTCATGTATAACATGGCGGTATTCGAATTAAAAATATCCGACAATGGGGCACATTTTGCATCGCTGTCCTTCCGTAGTCGCGACAGTAATTCGTCATTCAACAATTAACTTGCAGCAGTGCACTGTTTTTAATATCGGCACACCGCGTAATATTTGTTTTTGCGCGTGTTGTGAAAAATAAAAGGAAAAATGCCATGCACGCTTTTGTAATACACACAACAAAAAAAGTAAGTCCCCTTAATCAAAATGGCGTTACTTTTTGACAAAAATATTTTGAGCAAAATAACTCGGCAGGATTGCTCCTACACTTTGTGACTAACTTCTGAGTGAAAATGAAGTTGGTCCATTGAGTCACGCATGAGTGAGCACACAAAGTACCAATCTTTCCTTTGATGTGTGCTCACTCATGCATGACTCGATGGTCCAATTTCATTTTCACACAGAAGTTAGTCAATAAGTGTAGGAACAATCCTCCCGAGTTATTTTGCTCAAAACATTTTTGTTCAAAAGTTATGTTATTCTAATCAGGAGGAGACTTACTTTTTTGTTGAGTTTATTCCAACAATACTGATCAATTAAACTCAACACAAAAATAATTCCCCCTTAATCAAATAACATAACTTTTTAATGAAAAGGTTTTGAGCAAAATAACTCGGCAGGATTGTTCCTACATTTATTGACTAACTTATGTGCGAAAATGAAATTGGTCCGTCGAGTCATGGATGAGTGACCACACATCAAAGGCAGAATTTTCACTTTTTGACTCTTGTGACTTTTGAAAAGTGACATTTTTCCTTTAATGTGTGCTCACTCATGCATGGCATGGCAGATCAAATTCATTTTCACAGAGACGTTAGCCAATCATCTTTGAAACATTCCTGCCAAGTTATGTTGCTCAAACCCAATTCGTTAAAAAGTTACGCCATTTTGCTTAGGGGGGAGTTACTTTTGTTGTTGTGTTTATAATGGTATCTTCCATGTTGTACGTTGTGAATGGGATAAACCTATACCACACTCCTATATCCCTGCCTGTACTATGAGTTACTTTGGATGATGCTCCTCCCTTGCTCACTGGGCAAATATTAGAAATATTAGCGTGAAGTAAATATAATATTGAGTGGGTTGCAGGCTGGTGTAAGGGTAGATTTAACACCGTACTTAGAATGGGTTTGAGTCAGAAGTTTAACGTCGTATTTCGTTGCGTGTTTCCGGTATAACCACGAGGTAGTTCGTGTTTATCATCGACGTCTGGTTATCAGGTTTATGGTGTTAGTGTTGACATTGTACATGCATTGACCTAACACTAACGCTTACGGGATTTTAAGTTTAGTGTTGTGGTGTCAGTGCTCCTGTTTCAAGTTGGATTCAACATGGGACTAGGTTTATACATATATTTTTTACTAATTAAACAATTAAATTAGTTTGTTTGATTGGTGTAAGGATGTTGTCTTCTGTTGTCTCAGATTGACCTCGGTTCCAATCACACAGTGACCGGAGTCATCACCCAGGGCAGGTATGACAGTGACCAATGGGTGACGTCTGTACAGGTCTCCTACTCCCTGGATGACGTCAGCTGGACATTCGTATGTGAAGCGCACTGCGGTCAGCGGAAGGTGAGTACAGCAGCCCTATGGTACATTCTAGGTCGAATAGAATATAAGCATACTTGTTATTATCAGTGGCGTAATGAGTAAAAACCTTTTGGGGCAGAAAAAAAAAACCGCATCACCACCAGGTATAGCATAATGGCAGGGTAAACAAACTTTAAACAAGCGCTGAGTCTGTGACTTTGCGAGGGAGCGAAGTCACCAAGCTCGGAGGAGCGAAGCGACTGAGCGGGGGAGGGTGTGGAAGGGGGTGTCCCCCTCTCACGGTAGGGATCTTTTGCATATATATATTTTGTACTTGAAACTGTGCAATATGGTGCATACCTTGGAACGTAGGCGTACCCGGGGGGGGGGGGGGGGTGTTCTCTAAGCGCTTTACAATGATAATATTACCCCGGTCATAGGATCCAATGCAAACCAGCACACATTGTGTGCACCATCTCCACTCCCTGGGGAGCATTCCTTCCAAGCGCTCATGGGCTCAAGAAGATCGTTCACATAAAGGCTTTCACCTCCTACCGGGTCCCCATTTATACACCTGGGTAGAGAGCAGCAATTGTGGATACATTGTCTTGCTGAAGGACAATGGCAGTGGGCAGGGTTCGAACCCGGGATCTCATGATCGGAAAGCGCGCGCTCTACCAATCTTGCCACACCACATCCACAATGCCTTTCATCAGAGCTGAATGCATGGCAGGTACAACGAGCGAACGCGACCATCACACGAACAGCGGCAACCGTTGACAAGGCCTTGCATCAGAGCTGAATGCATGGCAGGTACAACTGACGAACGCGACCATCACACGAGTAGCGACAACCGTTGACAAGGCCTTGCATCTGAGCTGAATGCATGGTAGGAACAACAAGCGAACGCGACTATCACACGAGCAGCGACAACCGTTGACAAGGCCTTGCATCTGAGCTGAATGCAAGGTAGGAACAAAGGGCGAACGCGACTATCACACAAGCAGCGGCAACCTTTGACAAGGCCTTGCGTTTGGGCTGAATGCATAGTAGAAACATCGGGCCAACGCGACTATATCACACGAGCAGCGGCAACATTTGACAAGGTCTTGCTTTCTAGCTGAATGCATGGCAGGAACAACAACTGAACACGGCTATCACATGAGCAGTGGCAGCCATAAGGCAATCTCGCATCTGTCTGGCCCTCAATTGAATTTCTCTCTTTTTAAGTTTTGAATTCCTCTAGGCTATAGCTAACGGCCAATAACAAAAATAAGGGGGAAATCTGTGAAAAAATTACGAAATTAAAGGTGTGCCCTACATAATTCGCGTGACCCCCCCCCCCCCCCCCCCCCCGCCCTCCATCCCCCAAAATACCCACATATTAATACATGTAGTCTCATTATGCTGCTATGTACACACCTTCACGCAATATTCAGTCTTAAAATGCACGGTCCCTCAATACTCGTACCAGAGTCGAACATTCTTTGCGAGATCTTTTCATGTTTATTTATTATGCACTTCCCCTTGTATATTATGCCATGTAGATGTAATATTATTTGAATTTATCAGCCAGTGGAGGTCAAATATCTATGTTAAAAAAACTATAAAATGTATCTATCAATCTATACCCTGGCCCAAAGCATTAACAGATTGAAAGATCCCCCATTACAATGCGTCAGCCATCATCTTTAAAGGCTTTCAAATCTCTGTTGGAAATGTATACTTTTTACTTATAAACTGCAATGTTTAATTTCCATTCCACTCTCTTTTAAAGCGCCGTCAGAAGACGGAACGCGTGCTATACGCATATATCCACCATGAGAAATAATAATTACCCACGCCGATGAAATCGGCAGGGGGTTATGTAAAGGGTTCCGTATGTTTGTTTGTTTGTCTGTTTTTTTTTTTTTTTTTTTTTTTTTTTTTTTTTTTTTTTGTGTACAAGATAACTAGAGAACGGGTGAACGGATTTGCACCAAATTTTCAGGGAATGTTTGGATAGTGACATGGAAGAATCGATTAGATTTTGGTGATGATTGGTTGACCCCTGCACATTCTGTGGAACCTTGAAGTTTGAGTATGTATTTAATTAGGCATCGTCATTCGGCGTTACATGGCGTGCGCGCATGGGCCATATTTTTGTACACGTAGTTTGCGCGATGTTTGGCTGTGGGCAATGCAACTTCGCTATTGCAAGGGTGGAGGGATATACTATTTTTCCAAATGTAATGCGGTCAAACAGCTGATTGAACCACGTAATATGCATGTGAAGTATACACAAGAGATGCTTGCGATGATTATAGATCCGGTTCGTGTTTTGAATCGAGAAACTCGACCAATTTCAACCTCCGTAAGTCATTTTTTGCCGCATTTTCGCAGTGAACTTTGTTGAAATCTCAAATTTTCGAGCAATCGGAAGTAGGGTGCACTTTGGAAACTTACATTTTTGGATGATTCAGGTGTTTTTATTGTCAATAATTTTGTACACTGCCTCGCCATGGGGCTGCCGCGCCGCAAGCAAGCGGCCTACACCCTGGCCTAGGCATTTTCACCAAATCGTGCCTAAAACGCGCTGGTTAGCCTGCGGTAAGCAAAACAGGGTTGAGGCCGACGAAGGGGTAGAACAGGGCTAATGGGAGGCGTGGGTATGCTGACTTTGTCGGCCTTCTAGTTATATATATTAACTAGAAGGCCGACAAAGTCAGCATACCCACGCCTCCCATTAGCCCTGTTCTACCCCTTCGTCGGCCTCAACCCTGTTTTGCTTACCGCAGGCTAACCAGCGCGTTTTAGGCACGATTTGGTGAAAATGCCTAGGCCAGGGTGTAGGCCGCTTGCTTGCGGCGCGGCAGCCCCATGGCGAGGCAGTGTACAAAATTATTGACAATAAAAACACCTGAATCATCCAAAAATGTAAGTTTCCAAAGTGCACCCTACTTCCGATTGCTCGAAAATTTGAGATTTCAACAAAGTTCACTGCGAAAATGCGGCAAAAAATGACTTACGGAGGTTGAAATTGGTCGAGTTTCTCGATTCAAAACACGAACCGGATCTATAATCATCGCAAGCATCTCTTGTGTATACTTCACATGCATATTACGTGGTTCAATCAGCTGTTTGACCGCATTACATTTGGAAAAATAGTATATCCCTCCACCCTTGCAATAGCGAAGTTGCATTGCCCACAGCCAAACATCGCGCAAACTACGTGTACAAAAATATGGCCCATGCGCGCACGCCATGTAACGCCGAATGACGATGCCTAATTAAATACATACTCAAACTTCAAGGTTCCACAGAATTTGCAGGGGTCAACCAATCATCACCAAAATCTAATCGATTCTTCCATGTCACTATCCAAACATTCCCTGAAAATTTGGTGCAAATCCGTTCACCCGTTCTCTAGTTATCTTGTACACAAACAAACAAACAAAAAAAAAAACAAACAAACAAACAAACAAACAAACAAACAAACAAACATACGGAACCCTTTACATAACCCCCTGCCGATTTCATCGGCGTGGGTAATTATCATCAATATTATCATTATTACCCACGCCGATGAAATCGGCAGGGGGTTATGTAAAGGGTTCCGTATGTTTGTTTGTTTGTTTGTTTGTTTTTTTTTTTTTTTTTTTTTTTTGTTTGTGTACAAGATAACTAGAGAACGGGTGAACGGATTTGCACCAAATTTTCAGGGAATGTTTGGATAGTGACATGGAAGAATCGATTAGATTTTGGTGATGATTGGTTGACCCCTGCAAATTCTGTGGAACCTTGAAGTTTGAGTATGTATTTAATTAGGCATCGTCATTCGGCGTTACATGGCGTGCGCGCATGGGCCATATTTTTGTACACGTAGTTTGCGCGATGTTTGGCTGTGGGCAATGCAACTTCGCTATTGCAAGGGTGGAGGGATATACTATTTTTCCAAATGTAATGCGGTCAAACAGCTGATTGAACCACGTAATATGCATGTGAAGTATACACAAGAGATGCTTGCGATGATTATAGATCCGGTTCGTGTTTTGAATCGAGAAACTCGACCAATTTCAACCTCCGTAAGTCATTTTTTGCCGCATTTTCGCAGTGAACTTTGTTGAAATCTCAAATTTTCGAGCAATCGGAAGTAGGGTGCACTTTGGAAACTTACATTTTTGGATGATTCAGGTGTTTTTATTGTCAATAATTTTGTACACTGCCTCGCCATGGGGCTGCCGCGCCGCAAGCAAGCGGCCTACACCCTGGCCTAGGCATTTTCACCAAATCGTGCCTAAAACGCGCTGGTTAGCCTGCGGTAAGCAAAACAGGGTTGAGGCCGACGAAGGGGTAGAACAGGGCTAATGGGAGGCGTGGGTATGCTGACTTTGTCGGCCTTCTAGTTATTATTACCCACGCCGATGAAATCGGCAGGGGGTTATGTAAAGGGTTCCGTATGTTTGTTTGTTTGTTTGTTTGTTTGTTTGTTTGTTTGTTTGTTTTTTTTTTTGTTTGTTTGTTTGTGTACAAGATAACTAGAGAACGGGTGAACGGATTTGCACCAAATTTTCAGGGAATGTTTGGATAGTGACATGGAAGAATCGATTAGATTTTGGTGATGATTGGTTGACCCCTGCAAATTCTGTGGAACCTTGAAGTTTGAGTATGTATTTAATTAGGCATCGTCATTCGGCGTTACATGGCGTGCGCGCATGGGCCATATTTTTGTACACGTAGTTTGCGCGATGTTTGGCTGTGGGCAATGCAACTTCGCTATTGCAAGGGTGGAGGGATATACTATTTTTCCAAATGTAATGCGGTCAAACAGCTGATTGAACCACGTAATATGCATGTGAAGTATACACAAGAGATGCTTGCGATGATTATAGATCCGGTTCGTGTTTTGAATCGAGAAACTCGACCAATTTCAACCTCCGTAAGTCATTTTTTGCCGCATTTTCGCAGTGAACTTTGTTGAAATCTCAAATTTTCGAGCAATCGGAAGTAGGGTGCACTTTGGAAACTTACATTTTTGGATGATTCAGGTGTTTTTACGATATATTTGTCAATAATTTTGTACACTGCCTCGCCATGGGGCTGCCGCGCCGCAAGCAAGCGGCCTACACCCTGGCCTAGGCATTTTCACCAAATCGTGCCTAAAACGCGCTGGTTAGCCTGCGGTAAGCAAAACAGGGTTGAGGCCGACGAAGGGGTAGAACAGGGCTAATGGGAGGCGTGGGTATGCTGACTTTGTCGGCCTTCTAGTTGTTATTATAATCATTATTATTGTTATTATAATCATTATTATTATCATTACCCACGCCGATGAAATCGGCAGGGGGTTATGTAAAGGGTTCCGTATGTTTGTTTGTTTGTTTGTTTGTTTGTTTGTCTGTTTTTTTTTTTTTTTTTTTTGTTTGTTTGTGTACAAGATAACTAGAGAACGGGTGAACGGATTTGCACCAAATTTTCAGGGAATGTTTGGATAGTGACATGGAAGAATCGATTAGATTTTGGTGATGATTGGTTGACCCCTGCAAATTCTGTGGAACCTTGAAGTTTGAGTATGTATTTAATTAGGCATCGTCATTCGGCGTTACATGGCGTGCGCGCATGGGCCATATTTTTGTACACGTAGTTTGCGCGATGTTTGGCTGTGGGCAATGCAACTTCGCTATTGCAAGGGTGGAGGGATATACTATTTTTCCAAATGTAATGCGGTCAAACAGCTGATTGAACCACGTAATATGCATGTGAAGTATACACAAGAGATGCTTGCGATGATTATAGATCCGGTTCGTGTTTTGAATCGAGAAACTCGACCAATTTCAACCTCCGTAAGTCATTTTTTGCCGCATTTTCGCAGTGAACTTTGTTGAAATCTCAAATTTTCGAGCAATCGGAAGTAGGGTGCACTTTGGAAACTTACATTTTTGGATGATTCAGGTGTTTTTACGATATATTTGTCAATAATTTTGTACACTGCCTCGCCATGGGGCTGCCGCGCCGCAAGCAAGCGGCCTACACCCTGGCCTAGGCATTTTCACCAAATCGTGCCTAAAACGCGCTGGTTAGCCTGCGGTAAGCAAAACAGGGTTGAGGCCGACGAAGGGGTAGAACAGGGCTAATGGGAGGCGTGGGTATGCTGACTTTGTCGGCCTTCTAGTTATTATTATTATCATTATTATTAGTAGTAGTAGTAGTATTTAATAATACTAATGATAATAATACTTATAATGAAATAATAATAATAATGATAATAATTATAATAATAATAATAATAATAATGTATTATTATTATTATTATTATTATTATTATTATTATTATTTTCACCGCTGTTTCTTTCCCCAGACCTATGCAGCCAACTTCGACCGCAATACACACGTCATCATGGTGTTTCCTGAGCCAGTTACAGCACACCTTGTCCGCATCCACCCGTTATCTGCATACAAGTTTTACTCTATGAGATTTGAGGTGTTGGGGTACACCCTATAACAGCCTATGACAACGTTTGCAGACATTGCAAACAAAAAGTGCTTAAATTAGGTTCCATGATATACAAATGCATGTTGAATTCTGTTTATTTACATGAGTGTACACATCACGTATTTGTAAATTGTTTGATCGTGATATTATGTTTTGAATATTTGTATCATAGTGTTAAAGGGGTAGTTCAAGTTTTGGTATAGAGGGCGCTGCACGAAAACAAAAATGTTGTTTGATAATGAAAAACTGAGTGTAAAATTTGAAAGAGCATACAATTTTAATGACAGAATAAACTTTATTTGATCAAAATCGGTTCAGAAACGGATGAAATATCAATATATATATCCGATCGGAATAAATCCGGGCCCCAGATTTATTCGATGATTTTATTTTAAAGTTAAAAAATGCTTACACTTTTTCAAAACTTTTCAAAAGTGGTTTTAAAATAGTTGTTGATGATCTCTCTAGTTAATCATTATTTCAACAAAACATCACATGCATAATTGTGTATGAAAATGGTTGAAATCAGTTGCTTTTTAAGAGAGCGCCCTTTTGTGTTTGAATGGCTATTTTGTAATGATAACAGGCTTTTTACTTAGTCGTTTGTAATTTTCTAAACTTTCCGAGCATAGTGGAGTTATAATGATTAGATTGTTATGTTATTGTACAGGTTTGGGTTACTAAAGCTCAGCCTTACCAAAACTGTACCTCCCCTTTAAAGGGATAGTTGAGTTTTGGTAGAGAGGGCGCTACATACAATTATTTTTTTGTGAGAATGAAAAACTGAGTGTAAAATTTGAAAGAGCATAATATTTTAATGACAGAATAAACTTTATTTGATCAAAATCGGTTCAGAAACGGCTGAAATATCCATAAACATAGCAATTTGTAATAAATGTGGGGCCCCACACTTATTCGATAATTTTGAACCAGCCGTTAAAAATTGTTAAAAAATGCTTCCTCTTTTCAAAAAGTTACAAAATAGGTATTTAAATAGTTGTTGATTATCCATCTAATCAATATTTCAACAAAACATCACATGCAAAATATTGTATTCAAAATGGTTGAAACCGATGAATGTTTACAGAGCGCCCTCTTAAGTTTTAACGGCTCTTTTTTAATGATAACAGGATCTTTACTAAGTCATTAGTAATTTTGTATTCCTTTCGAGTTATAACTATTAGTTTGTAATGTAATGATGCAGGTTTTGGTTACTAAAATTAAGTTTGACCAAAACTGTACTCTCCTTACCAGAACTCAACTATCTCTTTAAAGTTGTGTAAGAAAATACAAGACTACAAAGATAGTGCAGTTTTGGTTTAGAGGGCGTTTCAAATAATACTTGTTTGTGAGGTAATGAAAAACTAAGTATAAAATTTGAAAAAGCACATTTAATGACAGAATCAACTTTGTTGGATCAAAAGCGGTTCAGAAATGGCTGAAATATCCACAAATATATCTGATTGGTATAACCAACTTTGATTCCATTTAAGAACATATTTATAAAGCCTACACATTTCTGAAAATATGGCAATATTGTATTCGAATTGTTTTTGATGATCTCTCTATTGAGTAATTATTTATTCAGAATATCACATTCATATATTTTGATTTGTTAAATGTTGAAACTTGAGGTGTCTATAGGGCGCCCTCTTGTGTTAACTGCCGCATTTTGAATGAAAACGGCCCTGTAACTTAGCCGTTTATATGCCTTTCTACCAGTCAAGCGTCATTGAATGTTGGTTTTAAATGATATCTGACAAGTTTTAGTTACTAAAATTCTATTTAACCAGAACTGTACTACCACTTTAACACAATATTGTGCACTTATATGAACCACAAAACTGGAAATAATATACAACTTTGCACATCTAATTTGCAGTGTTCATATCACATTCGTGCAAAAGCATGTATTAGCATATATTCAGGCAAAATCATATCATATTTGGACAAAATCATATCATATTTGGACAAAATCATATGATGATTATTTATTTTATTTTTTTTTTCTTTATTTTTTAAAAATAAAATATGTCTTTATTATACTCATGTCTGTATACCTATATATCCATGTCATGTAACTTGTTTGTTCTATGTACCTCTGCCATGTGCAGAATAAAGTTTTGAATTGAATTGATAAGAGGCAAACAAATGTGACATTCGGGCAAAATCATAAATAGTATATTATTTTGGGGCAGCTACGTATACGGTGAGAAAATTGTATTGTTTTGTTTTGCCCGTCAGGTATAAACCGGGAAAAGTAGTATGTTGGCAATATACATCTATTCAGCCCGTACACCCATGAAATTGAGAACTTATCTGAATACAAATTAACTTCTTTTTGTTATCACTTTCCAATCGAGACATACAAACAAACAATATATTTATAATGTGTCATCTTTTAAAGTTATTTTAGAGTGAATTAGATATAATTCATTTAGAGAGTACATAAATGAAGAGCTCATTTGCAAAAGGGGTTAGATCCACTTTTTCAACTTTGGAGTAAAGCAGGTTTCTTTGTCAAACTTTGTACACATGCCTATGGGAATATGAAAATTGAACTTTCTATATTTTGATTTTGAGTGAGTAAATTGTCCCAAAATTTGGATTCTACATAGTTACGTAGCTTATTATAATGTACTGATATCGCTAACTCAATTCTTATGGAAAGTGGATCTAACTCCTTTTGCAAAATGAGCTCTTCAAATGCTGTAAAAAAAAAATGCTATGAAGCCTTTTCCGGATATCATCTTCTGTATATGATTGTTCTCCTTTTTGAAGTATCCAGAAAACTTGAACATTTGATTAACTCTTTACAGTTTGATATAATCGTTATTGCCAATTCTACCAACTTGCGCCAACTTTTAAAGGGGATCCCTGTAAAGTGTCTACAACTCCATGAAAATTACTTGGAGCTTCTTCGTTTCTCTTCTACCGTAGTTGCGTATAGCGACGGGGGGCACGGGGGGGGGGGGGGGGGGGGGTGGGGGGGGCACGTGCCCTCCCCCCCCCCCCCCAATAATTTGGAAAAACAATAGAAAACATAAGGAGATTTTTTTTTTTTAAACAAAGAAATACATAAGGTGTGCCCCCCGCCCAATAATTGTGCGTGCCCCCCCCCCCTCCCCACCCCCAAGTCAGTCCGACCATGCACGCTACGCCACTGTCTACCGTGTTGTTGTAAAAGAAGAATGAAATAGGGTTAGATTTTGTCAAATGCCCCTTTAGTATCATTCAGCTCAAAAGCGTTAATTAACGGTCATAAACCTCATTAACGTCCGTTGTAAAAGCTGACGCATACCGTATATGCCTTTTTAACCAGGAATGCAGTGCTCCATTTCAATGAAACGTTTACACATCATTCGGACACATCTTACAATGATTTTTGTAAACAGGATTGGAGTCTCAAATGTCATTTTGGGCAATATCTGACACTTTACAGGTGCACCTAATAGTGTATAAATGTAATGAACTTAATTGTCTACATGTAATCTGTATTTTGGTTCTGATATCACAAATCCCTGTATGTGAACAGTGTGGAATAAACATATTTGTCTCTTAAACGGACATTGAACCCCGGGGAAAATCATTTGTTTATTTCACTGTAAGAGACTAAATGGGAGGAACACATTCAGAATCTGAAAATATGAGTAAAACGTGGCAAGAAAATAAGAAAACGATAAGGAACTTTGAAGACACAAATTAGCAAAGCGCTCTGACACGATCACGGGGGGATGGGGGGATATATCCCCCCAATATTTGAGGTAGGGGGGATGGCCTGTATTATCATCCCCCCCAATATTTGGGAGGGTAAAAAAAAAAATATATATATATAGTTTCTTATATCGTATGTCTTA